>JAVHLV010000146.1:0-157714 GCA_036785495.1 Colletotrichum neosansevieriae | reverse complement strand
TTATATATAGAGTTATTAATAGGGTATACTTATTATTATTATACTATAATATATTATTTATTATATATATATTTATATCTATATTCTATAGCTAAGCACTATTACTTTACTTAACTATTCTTAAAACAGTCTCTTCTCTTTTAGTGTTCTTAGGTATAGTTTTATATACTAAGTATATTTTAAGATCACTTTATATTACTTAAAAGTTATTTAAGTTTATAAAGATATAGTAAACTTACTTTATTATTTTCTAACTCTCTTTTATAGACTCCTTCTTAGGTATATCTATCTTATTATTACTCTTTTATAATATTAATAAACTTTTATTATTAGTTTTATAGATAGAGTATACTTACTATATAGTATTTATATAACTATAGCTATAATAATTATAATCTATATAATCCCTCTTCTTAGGCTTCTTTTTAGTATCTTTCTTAAATACTTTATTTATTATTTATATGATAAGTATAGACTTTACCTTACTAGTTATATAAGCCTTATCCTAGAGATCTACTATAGGTTTTTTAACTATTATTATAGATTTATTATAATACTTTAACTTTTAGTAAATAGCCTAGTTATAGTATTACTTTTTAGCTTCTTAGATAAATACTTAAATAGTATCTTTAGAAAAAATAGTACTACCTACTTATTAATATCTATATTATAGCTTACTAAACTTTAAGATATATAATATAAAGTTACTCTTTATAAATTTAAGAATATATATCTAGTTTTATATTTATCCTCTTAGAATAATATTAATATTAATATATATCTATATAAGAGTATTTTAAATCTTAGAACCACTCTATATATATACTATAAAGAATAAAGACCCTTCTATAAAGTTATTATATATCTTAATTATAATCTAGAGATTCTCTACTAAGGTTAATATATCTCTAAGAGTTACTCTATAAACTACTATTAAGATTTATACTTATATTAACTATATAATCTAATTTATAGATCTCTTTAGGTATAGATTCTTAGAGAACTTTATCTTAAGGCTCTTAAACTAATCTAAATCTAGTTTAGGAGTTTTACTAAGTATCTATATTATTAATAGAGTGTTTATTATTATAATATCTAAATAGCTAGTCTCCTTTTATATACTAAAGTAAGAGTAAGCTAGGCTTACTAAGGTTCTTAATAGTAGCAGTACTATTAGAGAAAATATATCTCTATTACTATTATTTACTATAGATAGTACTAAAGTAATCCCTTATATACTCTATAACTATATTTAAAAAGTATTATGCTCTTTATATATCTATTAATAAGCTAACTATAGCTTAGTAATCTTTTACTAAAGATCTATAATAGCTTTATTTTAAGGCCTTACTATCTCTAAGCTCTATAGTATACTTACTATAACTATAGATAACTATATAACTTCTCAGGAGTATATTAATATACTTATAATATATATACTATATTAAATAGTTATATAACTTTATTTTGCTATTTTAATAACTATTATAAGGTAGATCTGATTTATAATATTATATAGATTATATTACTATATAATAATAAGGATTCTATATATAGTTAGGGATTAGAAATAAGGGTTTAATAAGTATATTAATTAAAGTTATATAAGTAAAGCTATTCTTATACTAAATTATAGTATACCTAATACTCCTCTTATATATTATTAAGTCTCTAAGTTATTACTTATGCCTTTAAATCACCACTTATGCCTCTAACCTATATATAGCTTAATATTGCGCCGCGCGCAGCCCGCCTATTGCAATAAGGCGCCGCCTGTGGTTATAACACTCAGCTGCTCTCCTCCCCTTACACGCGCGGACTTCTCATCCTTGCCTTCCTCAGTTATCAGCTAGATCTAGTATCTATCTTAATATATAGCTTTATTACTATAAACCACCTCTCTTTAAGCTCTATACTAAGTATAATAATGCTTAGACTATTAGATATATTATCTAGTACTAGCCTGTATTAGTAGTATATTTATCTTATTAGTTATATACTACCCCACTCTATCTATATATTTATTTAATTAGCTATAAAAGAAGCAGAAATAGGATCTAGATTAATCTAGAACTTAAGAGTCTATAAATACTATATATACTATATAGCTTATAGTAGCTATAGCAGCACTATTACTATATACTTAGAAAATACTAAAATATTAGCTTATTCTAACTATATTAACTTAACTACCTAGAAGCTAATCTTATATCTATTCTATTCTATCTATAAGCTATTATAAGCTAACTATCTATATATAGGATTATAACTATCTTTTATATATAATAACTCCTTTATAAAATCTTTAACTCTAACTGCTCTAATAGTATTTATTTTAATATAGTTATAGCTATAGGTATTATAGCTATTAATAGTTTCTAGGTCTAATTCTTATAAAGTTAAGTAACCTCTT
Organism: Colletotrichum neosansevieriae; assembly: GCA_036785495.1. NCBI lineage: Eukaryota > Fungi > Ascomycota > Sordariomycetes > Glomerellales > Glomerellaceae > Colletotrichum > Colletotrichum neosansevieriae. The sequence goes on along the minus strand of JAVHLV010000146.1, from coordinate 155,301 downwards.
TGCTCTACTTAGCTATCTTATTTATTCTTAGTAACTAATATCTTATTAATCTTAGTAGCTAATATATTAAATATATACTTATACTTACTATTAGCTATATAGTTATATAGTTCTTCTACTATTCTTACTATCTACTTACTATTATATATATAGGTCCTGGAATTATAATAAATACTAAACCACTCTAAGCTCTAGTATAGATAGCCTCTTAAGCACCTTTTCTAAATTAATAATATCCTTAGTTTTTAGCTTTAGTATAAGCTTAAGTCTATACTTAGAGTATTATATCTTACCTAGCTTAAAGTCTCTAATCTAGCCCTACCTCTATCCTAGAGATTATCTTAAAGCTGGGTAATATATCTCTAAATATTATAACTATTATCTTAATACTATACTATACCTTATAGCTATCAAATAAGTTATTATATTATACTAAGAATATTATAACTATATTCTTAATATCTAAGCTATACTTTATACTTATTAAGTAAGTTACTACTTTATAATAGTACTTATTACTTAACAGGTTATATACTAGCCTAGCTATAATATTATCTATATTTCTCCTATAGAAGTTATAGATAGTAATAGTAGAGCTAGTTAGAGCAGTCTTTAGCCTAAACTTATATACTAAGAAGGCTATTGATATAAACCTTAATATAATAACTTTAGTAGCCTAGTATAAGTAGGCAGGCTTAAACTCTAATATCTCTCTATCTATATAGCAGATTACTAACTACTTACTAATATATACTTATCTACCTACTTAGTATTCTACTTTTCTACTTTTCTATTATTCTAAATAGTAACTAATATTCTAGACTATAAGAAATCCTTTATAATACTATATATATTAAAGTTAAAAACCTCTTCTAGAGTAGGTAACTCTAGGTCTAGTTATTTAATCTTTATTCTAAATATACTATTAGCTATACTTACTATATAGTAATATAATAAAGCTACCCTTCTTAGATCTAACTAAGTTTTTATTCTATAGCACTCTCTATAAGCTAAGTTATTTCTCTAATTTATAAACCTCTTAGTATTACTTATAAAACTCTATTAATAACTTTGCTTTTACTTATTCTTAATTTAAAAGCTTCTAAGTATTATAGTATCTTATAATACTTTATATAATAGGTTTCCTATTTAAATGCTCTCTCTCTCTATATTTATACTTACTATTAATATATTACTAAAGATAAGCTGCAGCTTAGTTACTTTAGGGTTATATTCTAAGAGTAAGTTCTCTATTTACTCTCTTATTAGTATTAGTTAAAATAGTTATAATTAAGGATATAGGTAAATTAAAAAGCTAGAGGGATTATAGTAGGTTAGTTTTAGTCTAAAAACCACTATACTATTTATAGTTTTATCTAACTTAGTTATTAGTATTAATATTAATACTAAATATAGCTAGGCTTACTATTCTATATAAGGCTATATATTAGTCTTAAAGAAATCTACTCCCTCTATATCTTAAATAACCTATTAACTTAAGTGCTAAATTACTTAGTACTAGTAGAATACTTATTCTATTCTAAGAGCTACTTTACTTTCTCTTTCTTCTTTATTATCTCTTTCTCCTCTTAACTACCTCCCTAGCTTTCTTACTCTTCTAGATACTCTAATTCTATATCTATCTATATCTTTAAGAGATTTAAGCCTCTTACTTAGCAGATAGATTATAATAAGGAGGATATAGAACTAGAAGACTAGATATATATAGAAATATTAGAGGTTATTACTAGAGAATATAATTTTACAGTTATATTTATTAGCTAGATAATTAATACTACTTTTAGAAATAGTTAGTTATAGCTATGAGATATATAGAAAATATAGTATATAAACTAGATAGCTTAGTTAGAATCTATAAAGAAAGACTTTTATTAATATATTTTCCAGGTTATTATTAGTATTTATAGGAGATATAAGATTTATCTAATTATAATAAGTAGGGATAGTAATAAGTAGCTAGCTTATTAATAAGGAAGGTCTAAAAAGGCTTATAGTAGGTATTAACTATAGTAATATATTTAAAGTCTAGCTTAGCTTAGCCTAGCTTAGCCTTAACTATTACTATTTCTATTAATCTAATTAGTATAGAATATAGTAATAAAATATAGATAGTAAGCTATAAAATACCCACTCTAAAGAAAATAGAGACTAACTAGCTAAATAATAATAGATAAAACTAATTAACTAAGTAATATAAAGTTATTATTACCTTATCTATCTAAGCTACTATTAACTATTAATATCTAGGCTAGTTTAAGGTATAGTTTAAACACCTAACTAGGCTATACTAAGAGAAGCTAGGATAATAGCTACTATTATATATTTCCTTTATTATTTTAAGAGCCTTTCTTTTAAAGTGCTATAGTAGAATAAGGCTATTACTATTACTACTTAGTTTTTACTAAGCTTAGAAGCCTGCTAGAGGCTTCTTATAATAAATACTCTGTTATTACTCTCTAAATTCTCTATACTTAGTATATTTAGTAAGTAAGATACTTATAGTTTACTCTATAACTATAATATTTAGAGTTAACTTTTATAGAAGGGTAAGATATAGCAGTATTTATAACTTTCTGCTATTAAGTTAATATATTATCTAAGAGATTATAGTAAGCTTAGAGCTATATAATAGATACCTTATAAAGCCTAGAGCTGCTACTTACTATTAGAGAGAATAGCTCTTTAAAGGCTAGGAATACTATTCTTACTCTTACCCTCCTATAAGCTAATAGAGAGGAGGTATTATTACTCTAGACTAGTATAGAAAAGTATTATTAAATATTCTTTTAAGCTTAGCCTAGTAGCAGAGCTTATTATCTATAAATAGCAGAGCAGAATAGATAATACTAATACTACTATTAAATTAAATTAGGAGTACTACTAGTATATATTATCTACTAGAGCTAGTATAATTAAAGATACTAGTAATATAGATATCTAGTAAGAGGCAGATTTAGATTAGAATTACTTATATTACTAATAAATGAAATTCTTAGTTATATTAGTAGTAATACTATAGATATATTTTATCTACTAAGAAGCTAAAATAAATAGGTAACTCTAGTACTATTATTAAGATTAAAATAGCTAGGTAGTACTAGCTTATATTATCTATTAATAGAAAGAGATAAAATAGGTAACTCTAGTACTATTATAAATTAATTTGCAGGATATAAACCTAGTAGTAGCAGTAGTAGTTATTATTCTTTTAGAGGTAGAAATAGATTAGAACTATAATAATTAGTTTAAGTCTTAGCTATAATAGCTATATTAGTATTCTAACTATCTATCTAGTAGATAGCAGTAGTAGTAGCTCTCTGAGAGAGGAGAATACTAAAATAGTCTTAATTAATATTATATTTCAAAGTAACCTATTATATATTAGACTAGGTTAAGATATATTACTTCTAGATAGGCTTATACTTAGCATAGAGGGTAGGTTCTCTTAATAAGATAGTATAGATAGTTATTAAGTAATAACTAGACCTTATTCTTAATAGCTTCCTATTTAGAGAGTAAGGTAAAGTTAATATTATAAAGCTAGCCTATTTATTAAGATAACACTTAGCTAATATATAGTAGATAATAGTATTATCCTTATCCCACTATATAACCTATATTTACTAGCTCTAAATATTATTAATAAGCTCTCTAAGAAGAATACTATAGTATATAAATAATAATTAGTACTATAAATCATACCTAATAGTTAGTATATATATAGCAGAGAGAGCCCTATTACTATATTAGGGGAGGAGGAGAGGGAGAGAGAGAAGAAACTAATATTATTAAATATCTATATTCCTTACTATAAAGCTCTTAGAGCTCCTTAACTATAATAACTATAGCTAGTAATAAGAAGTATTAAATATTACTAGTATAGTAACTAGAGTAGTTTTTATAGTTTAATAAGTCTCCTTCTAAGAGTAAATAAAAGAAAGAGAAAAAGAGGAAGAGATAAGTTAATACTAATATACTAGTATATAAACTAAAGTAACTATATTATAATACTATAGTAGTTACTAATCTAGAAGGATTAAGTAAGAAAAAGGTACTTTAAATAGATACTATAAATATATACTAGTAGAAGGACTAGCTAGCCCTAGTATAGTGCTTACTATTAAACTAGTAGATATTATAGAATTCTAATAGATCTATAATTCCTAACTTATTACTAGAGCTCCTAAATAAGTAACTTATTAACTATTAATTATTAACCACCCCTATCCACATACCTATATATTAATAATATATAATAGGAAGTTAATAACTTATTAGCTCTAAACGCCACCCTGAGTAAGATAAGTTATAAAGAAATGCTCTTACTAGTATAATACCTATATATCTTAAATCTAAGTGCAGCAGTAATATTTATTCCCAGACTAGGTATATATAGGTTAGACACAGAATAGTTATAGATAGGATATAGGATAAGGTTAAAACTACTAAATACTTAGATAGGTACTTATATAGGGGGGCAAAAAACCCTTAACCACACCAAAAAGTCGTTTCCACGCCAAAACACCCAAACCCTCACTTTTTAATATAACTATTATTTATTAATAACCTCAAACTATTAATAATATAATAATATAATATTATATAATACTAAAAGTTATATAAGTTAATAGCTCTAACTTAGAGCTATTAACTTATATATAAATCATATTAATATTTCTCATTAATTAATAACTATTAATTACTCACAGTTTAATTATAATACTATTATCACTATAGCACCTCTTAAGGCCTCTGTGTTAAAGGGGGGTTTAATATACTGCAGCTAACTTTACTAGTAGCTCTAAAATAATCAATATCCCCCTTAATACTATAGTATCTTAACCAGTAACCCAGCGCCAGTATCAAAGTTACTAGTACTATTAATAGCAGCAGCTCCAGCTCCAGAATAACCTCATCGTCATTATCATTAACAAGGTCATCATTATTATCGTTATCAAAGACCTCTTTAGCTGCATTATTAAGGTTATTAATATTAATCTCTCTGAGAGGGCGGGAGGCATAGTTTATTTAATTAATAACGTCTTTAGGTAGCAGTTTTAGGTTAGAGTTAAATATATCTATTATAAATACCTCCCTCTCTAGTTTAACCTATTATAGATTATTACTATTAAATAGGATATTATTATTAAACTTCCTAGTATATAGAGCTACTATTTAAAGTTTAACATCTTTATCCTCCTATTAATTATAACCCTCTTTATTACTAAATACTCCTTATAAAGTTTAAGATCCTAACAGCAGGCCTCTCTTTTAATATAGCATCTCTGTTAACAAACCTCTTAGATAGTTACCTTATTAATATAGGCCTCTTAAGTCTCTATTATATCAGAGATTATAACACTTATTATAAATAAGTATAAAGGCTTCACTCCTTATTAAGCCTGTTATTTTTAATAAAGACTCTCTAACTAACTATTATAGTTACTAATATAGGTAACTACTTAGCTATTTAATATAGAGCCCTCCTTTAATACCTCCTTTATAAAGTCTAAGTTATAATAGGTTAGCGATAAGAGTATTAAGCTATACTTATTAATAATATAGTTAGCACTCTCTATGCTTTCCTTAAAACGCTCTTTATAGAGTAAAAGGTATATAGAATAAGAAGGGATTATTTATCTACCCTTCTATATCTTTTATACTAGGTGTTTTAATCTAAAGTTAGATTATATTAGCTATACTCTTAACTTCTTAAAGCTATTTATAATATTATAACTTATAAACGCAGTGTTAGTTATACTCTAAAGTGCTATAATAAAGTCTCCCCTTATAGAGTTAAGAGCCCCCCCCCCTATAAATAGCTTTATAAAGGGTCTTCTATTAAGCCTCTTAAATAGCTAAAAGACTTCTATATCTATTAGCTATAATATATATATAGTATAAAGGGGGGAAAATCCTAGAATAATATTATACTCTATATAGTACTCTATAAGTTCTCAGCTTATATAACCAGAAAAGCTATCTTAGAGGAGTAGTTAATATAGGCACTCCAGGATATTCTCCTAGAAGACTACTAAGTATTTAGTATATTAACTTAGAAGTACTAAGTATATATACTACTAATCAGACTAGCAGCTATACCTGTTAATGCTGAAATACTCCTCTATTATATATCTAATCTTCTAAAACTTTGCTGACTTTATTATTAAAGTGTTTAATAAAGTCTATTATAATCTATTAGCTAGAGAAGGTAGTAGGTAATTAGGTAAAGCAGACACCCTCCTCTATATTATATTTAGTCTAAGTAGTAATTAGCTATATCTTAAATATTATATATACTAGGATAGTTATGCTAATACTATTACTATATCTAATAAGGGTATAGAACTTCCAGTTAGCTGGATTAGTACTTCTAAAGCTGCTCCTCTCTTCTAGTCTATATCCTAGAGCATAATAACTTAGACCTAGCTATTAAGACACCTAATTTAATAGCTAGACTTATTAGCATTCTAGCTCTTAGAGCCCCTAATAATATATAAGTTAATATAGATTTTAAGCTAATTAAAGAAGTCCTAAATTAGGGCTGGGTCTAACTCTGCTCCCTTTTAATAAAGCTTAACTAGCTTAATAAAGCTAGACTTCTTAAGCTCTAGATAATCCTAGAGCTAAGTAGATATAAACCCCTTTAATACTAACTCTTAGTTCTAGATTACCTAGAGACTATTAGCAGTCTCTTTAATAATAACTAGGGTTACTAGGAAGCTAGTATCTAAAAGCTAGATTATAAAGACCTTAAGAGTAGTATCTTTAGCTAGTATTAATAACTAGAGCTAACTATTAAGTCTTATAATACTCTGCCTAGCCTTAAGATACTTAATATACTTTATAATACTAGTATAAAAGATCTTATACTATGCAGTAATAGACTATATAGTCTTAATAGTGCTAGACCTATAGTCCTGAGAGATATTAGCGTGGTCCTGTTATTACTATATATATAGAGTAACTCCAGCTTTCTAGGTAGGGCTTAAACCTATAGGATTTAAGAGAGTTATAGTAATAAGAACGTATAAAAAGGATAGTTTAAAATATAGCAAAATAGCGTTATCTAATAGTCTTAAAAGTATAATATTTAGGTGGGAAAAAGCTTTAAATATAACTAATAGCGGACCTAGTGTGGAAATAACTTTTTAGCGTGGTTAAGGGTTTTTTGCCCCCTATATAAGTAGGGGGTATAAACATAAGCCCGCAACGCCCCACTACCACTTATTCTATAACCTCCACCCACGTAGGTGCTCACAATCCATATAATCAAACAAGCTATATAATTACCTAAACTAGAATTAAAAGAAGATTTTTTTATAGAGCTTATTTAGATCATAAAACTATATAGAGAGATTAAGAAAATTACACTTTATTAGGATTTAATATATATAATTTTTTATATTAAAATATATAGTCAATTAATAATATATATATACTTTTTAATTTAAGAGACTTATTTAAAAAGCTTTAAATATCTTAATAGGTTTTATAGCTAGAATAATATAAAAATATATTAAAATACTCTAAGATTCTAACTAACTTTATAGTATTTCTTATATATTTATATTTAATTTATTCCTTAGTTTTATTTTTTAATATATAGTCTTAGTGAGGTAGCTCGCTTACGTAATTATATTACATAAGAATATTACGTAAAACAGCTTAGGTAATTAAGAAGGTATTAAAATAGGTATTATTTCAGCTTATTAACTAGTAACTAGCTAGGTAGGGGAGAGAGGCGTTATTTATACTTATTCTAGCCCTTCTAGAGGCTTCTATTATATAATTACTTATGCAATAGCTTACGCTGTAGATTGCATAGATTTTTAGCCTATTTGGGCTTAGTTATATATTAAAGTTATAGCTTAAACCCTTTTAGTTCTAGCTAGAAAGCTTATTAAAGGTAAGGCTTTCTAGGACTTTCTAGACCTTTCTATTTACAGTATAGACAGTATTATTAATACTATAATATACTGTGTTATATTATATAGTATATTATTAAGTATTATTATTTATTATATATTTTATAGGTCTTATTTATAAAGGGTTTTTGAGATATTTAAATAATATTTTATATATAGTATAGATTTTATTAAATAAATACTACTTTAATATAGAGATATATACTTAATATATTTATATTTTTTTAATATATTATATATCTTATAAGATATTATTAAAATATCTTAAAAGCCCTTTATAAATAAGACCTATAAAATATATAATAAATAATAATACTTAATAATATACTATATAATATAACACAGTATATTATAGTATTAATAATACTGTCTATAAGAGATATACTATAAAACTCTATAATAAAAATTTATAATAATATAGAGGCTATATAATAGAGATTAATTACGTAATACAGTATATTGCAGTACTATTAATACTATGTATACTGTTAGAAGAAGCCTCTAGAAAGCTGTGGAAACTGCTAGCTTTTACTGCCTAAGTTAAGGTTAAACCTAAAAGGGTTTTAGGTTACTAAATTACTTAATAAATAACCTAAATAAGGAAATAAGTGGGGCAGCTTAGCAAGCAGCTTACACAGCTATAGAAGGCTCTAGAAACTAAGTCTTAAGTATAAATAACTTACCTCTCTCTCTCTAGAATACTCTCTTTACTTAGAAGATAGACACTTTAATATTAACTTATTTATACTTATTATTTCCCTTTTAAGCTATCAATTACGTTATTAACGATTACATAATCTAAGACTGTCTATACTATAGATAGAAAGGTCTAGAAAGTCCTAGAAAGCCTAATCTTTAATAAGCTTTCTAGCTATAACTAAAAGGGTTTTAGCTATAACTTTAATATATAACTAAGCCTAAATAGGCTAAATATCTATGCAATATACTACATAAGCTATTGTGTAAGTAATTACGTAATAGAAGCCTCTAGAAGGGCTAGAATAAGTATAAATAACTCCTCTCTTCCCTATCTAGCTAGTTACTAGTTAATAAGCTGAAATTTAATCCCTTATTTATTACCTAAGCTGTTTATATAATATTCTTATATAATATTCCCATTACATAATATAAATATATAAGCGAGCTACCTCACTAAGATATCTTAGTAAGGTAGCTTAATTATATAATTATATTATATAGTAATATTATATATATATCTATCTATAGTATAGATAGTATTATTAGTACTGTAATATACTGTGTTATATTATATAGTATATTAAGTATTATTATTTATTATATATTTATAGGTCTTACTTATATATAGTCTTTAAGATATTTATATAATATCTTATAATATATATAATACTTTTAAAAGTATTATAAAGTATTTTTTATATTTAAGATTTATTATTACTAAAGATTATAATCTTAAAATAGCTAAAAAGTAGCTAAATATTATATACTTAAAGATCTCTAAATATATTAGTTAATAGTATTTATAAACAGAAAAATATATATAAAGAGCTAATATCTATCTAAATAATATTTAGATAATAGTGTTTTTAGTACAGTAGTGACTATATAAATAAATCTTCTTTTAATTCTAGTTTGGGTGATTATATGGCTCGTTTGATTGTATGGATTGTGAGCACCCACTGGCGTGGGTGGAGGTTACGGAACAAGCGGTAGTGGGGCGTGGCTTGGGTAGTAAAGTGGTGCTGATATGATACTGGAGGAAACTAATGAGGTCTTATGCCAATCTCAACTACTCATATTTTCGTGGCATTACGATTACGGGCTAGTTATTGCGCCATCAGATGAACCCGAATTTCTGTTCATCCTTCTTAATGGACAATGGTTTCGTCGACGACTACAGCCCCTGACAGCCGGCTTCAAACGCATCTCTGTTAGGGAAACAACAGGATCGAGAACTGTTCCAACGGCGCATTGGCGTGCTGCGATACGTGCACTACGGCGTAGTCCTCTGGTGGTTGATGCCTTGATCTCGTCGGTTGTGAACTGTGAATGCCCATCAATATGTGTTGAATAATACGGGAAGTTCCGTGGCTATGATGTATATATGTAAGGTTCAGGAACCCCTCACCTGAAACTGCGGGGAGGAACCTGACGATAACATCAATACATCACACACTGAAAACAACCCTGCTGAATCCAACAATTAACAGTCTGATTGATACGATCGCCAATTGAAGCTATCGCGAAGCAGCAGCTTATTTGCAGACCTATTCTAGGCACAAATGCCCTTTTATATTAATGCCGACACATCAGTCGCTATCTATCATTACTTCCAACCTATCTCTACCGAATCAATAGAAGCTGAAGCTATCACGATGACGACTTCACCCAATTCATCTACAGTCATCTTAAACGGTCAAAAGGATTGGTCCTCATGGTGGCAACAGACCAAATCCATCCTGGTTTCGTTCGATATGCAGGATTACATGCTCAACGAGCCAGCTACTCGAAAACCCTGGAAGGATTACATGCAGGAACCAACAATCGACAAGCCTACACCATCGATTTTCTACAAGAAGTCGGACTTGGTGGCATCTATGGCTTCGACCTCGGCTACGCAAGGATCTGGACAAACGGAGACTCCAAATGCCTCTCCGCCAGTACGCGAGAAGGCCACATCTATCTCCGGCCTCTCGAGCGAAGATCGAAAAGAGCTTAATAGCCTCTTCGCATCATGGGAGTTTCAATTCAAGGAACACAACGTCCGAAAGAAGCAAAACTTCAAGGCGCGAGAAAAGATTCGAGCAACAGTCAAACCGATCTACGCCAAAACGTCGTTCAAAGCAGAAGACGATCTTCCTACATGGATCAACAAGATTAAGAAGCGATTTGCAACAACGGATGTTCAAGAGACTAACCAACTCGTCGCCGATATCGATCGACTATACGATCAGGTGAAAACTCAAGAAATCACCAATACAAGTGACTTAACGGAGTGGTACCAAGAGTGGGAGGATGCTATCTACAAATTGCAGGAATATTCCCCCAATACGTTTGCTACCCACTTGTGGTTTGACAACTTCATCAAGGCTCTTGGAAATACCCCTCTCAAGGCGTGGGCACCAACCTACGTAACGTTTATTCAGGAACAACTGAAGAAGGGATCAATCAGTCTTGAGGAGGTTACGTACAGCGTACGAGAACAAATTGGAAGACTTCCAGCATCAGCAGAGAAGAATCCTACGAAGAAGAGAAAGGATAATATTGCAAAGGAATCATTCTCAACCTCCTCCCCATCAACAAATAAGTCTCAAAAACAAAAAGACAACGAGCCTCAGAAACAAAAAGGTGACAACAACAAGAAGAAGAACCCGAAGAAGAGGACGAGGGAGGAGTATAGAGACACAGAGTATACAGCTTGCAAAATCCCTAGCCATAAGCACATCCACTGCTAGTATTTGCATAAAGACAAGGCACCAGATATATAGAAACCCAATGCGAAAATATCGTCGAAGGTGAAGGAGAATATCGAGGCAAAACCCTCTCTCCAGGAGTACATCGAAAGTCTCAAGTTATAACTACCTAGATATAAAGGGATTATCCCAGCATCATTCATTTTAATTAAGAACACATACCCTCTACAAGATACAGCAATCTATAATAGAGAATCAACAATACATGTGTTCAGGGATCGACAACGTTTCTACGGGTATCACTAAGCACCAGAAGGCGACTTTATATAGACAGGAACCCAGAAAGTCCCTATTAAGGAATAGAGTACTGTTGATATAACAGTTATGGGGAAGCTCGGGTCCAAACGACTCATCTTACGAGGAGTGGCACACTGCAGCGACTTTTATGTTAATATAGTCTCTCAATACCTACTCAGGAAGAAGGGATTAAGGGCTAACTATAGCCCAGGAAACAATTGCCTACGCAAAAGCTCTAATAACAAAAACATATAAATTTTATTAAACAGATGAATCTTGTGGAGAGAAATAACGATAACGTCAGAAGTGGTTAAGTCCACGATTAATTGTCAGAAGACTTTGCCAGAGAGTTATGGGAATAATTTATGACGGAAAATACAATACAACCCTCGTCTACACATCACTCGCAGATCTACGACTTTATTATCAGACTATCACATTATTATCTCGCTATTTGAGTAGTAAAATGAAGATGGATCTAAACAGAGCTATATTCTGCTGAAGAACTGGCGATGGAGAAGGATTTGAACCTCTTATATGCCGTCAACCATAGAGAGCAAAGGAAAGCACTACTAATTGGCATACCAATTTCCTATAAAAGGTATGAAAGAGTTCATAACAGCCTCAGCAATAACCACTAAACAGATGTTTGAATCGAGAACTTATAGAGTGCAGAGACTATAAGAAAATATCACGATCTGAATAATATAATGGGAGATAGGTGGACTAGAGGATAGTGATAAACACCCTATTAGCTAATATACTAATAACAAGGAGGAAAACCAGAGGCTCAAAATGATTATTAAGTCTAAACAAATCAAGCGATAACACAAAATGAGGGTCAAACATCACGCATATCAATTGAGAATAACCTCATATATAAGCTTAAAGGAGTTAAGAAAGAAGATAAAGCCCTGGAGACCTCAACATACAAGCACATGGCACATCTATATAATGTCTGATGATGTTCAGCAAAGTCTGAATAGCCTTATCAGAGAAGGCGTGTTAAATAATACGGGAAGTTCCGTGGCTATGATATATATATATAAGGTTCAGGAACCCCTCACCTGAAACTGCGGGGAGGAACCTGACGATAACATCAATACATCACACACCGAAGACAAGCCTACTGAATCCAACAATATGGGTTTGAGCTTCTGAAACTTAGTGGTCTTGTTGATTCGTTACATCGCGGCCGCCCGGTTGCTTCACTCCGAATTGTTGCAGCATCTCATTTCTGCTGTCTATTGATGTAATAAGCCTCGCTTACTTTGATTTTCGTATGCCCGAAGATTCGGAGTCGGTCTCTACTTTCTGTTTCGTCCTAGTAACCACTAGAGATATAGCCCTATTTGCGTGGGACTGAGCCATTTCGATCTTGATCGCCGGGATCTGGTCTAAAACCTATTGCAAAAGGACACAGTGACAAGCAATATCTCTTTTTGCATTATCGTAATCCTAAGTCCCTTGTATAAACATAGTAATAGAGTGATTTCGATTTTGAACTTGCTTAAAGCGGCGCTTTGCGTCCAGTACCTGGGCCGAGGCAGCTCGCAGCATTGAGAAAGAGCTTATTTAGAGAGCACCCAGTGGGCACCCAGTGCCTCTCTGTTATTGGAGGCATTTATCAGACTACCCTAACTAGCCCGCTAAACCTCCTTACAGAGCCTCAATTCCTTATTCTAACCGCAACCTTATCCTGGCTCGTGACATCTGTTATCTAATATTAAATATGATAGCAGATCACCCTAATAGGAGATATTCTAGTTATAGCAAACCTCACTATGCCTTTTACTATATTAAATATTACCCTTTAGATAGAATCAGTAAATGCCTTTAAATCAGTTACCCTTATGAGGATAAGTTATCTTCTCTGTAGATAACTATCCTTAATATATCCTGCAAACTTAAGTAGATATACTCAGGAGTCTAGGGTCAGTAATAGGGTTTCAGCAGGCAAGTAATAATTCCTTAAATTTAGCGTGGAAGAAGAGAATGTTTAAGGCAGAGAAACAAATAATAAATATATAATGCAACTTATTAACTCTATTAAATAGTATTATCTATATATAATATAGTAGACTATAGCTTTTAGCCTTTATATCTAAGTAGATTATAGGTCTTAGTAATAGCTTGATTTTTTAGCTATTTAATTCTTTTATTAGATATATAGATTATTCTGTAGTAGCATTAAATATTTTATTATATCTACTTAATAGGCTAAATAATAAAATATAAAATTAATATTTCAGACTTAGAGCGCTAACTGTAATCTCTATATACTATAGTGAGTAAACACTCTACTACTAATATATATTTTATTTAGTTCATATTACTAGGTTAGCAGTATAAGACTTAAAGTCTGCTCACTAAGGGACTAAGCTCTCTCTTAGCTCTAATAAAGCTTATAAAGCTATAAAAAGCAGAGCAGCTCTATAGCAGGATAGTATTATAGAACAGGCATAGAGAGTAATAGATAAACTTCTTAGAGGTTAATATTAGAGCTTTAATATTACAGACTTAAAGTTTATATATCTTAGCAGCTAGTATATTATATATAATAGACCTAATAATAAGGCCTAACCACTATATAATAAGCCTTTTATTATAATTTGAGATAGGAGTTATATATACCTATTAGCTTACCTAGAAGCTAGTTAATAGTAGAGAAACTAGAAGTAGATAGATAGGGTATATATACTTAATAAAATATATAGATAAGAAAGATATAATAAACTCTAACTAAGTAGCTATTAACTAAGCTGCTTAGACTACTATAGCAGAGAATAGAGAGTATATAGGAAATATACTTATAGTTACACCTAGAGCTATAGTAAGTTAAAATATAGTCTATATAGCATACTATACTTCTATAGTATTTAATATAGTACTAAGTAATATAGATAATAGTTATATTAATACTATATTAATAACTTATACTTTATGCTAGAGTGCTATATATTTATTTATTTTTGGGTAATATGTTAAACTATTTAACTGCTATATTAAGCTAAGGAGAATAGTTATAAGATTATAGGTATAAGTTAATATATATTTAGAGACTCTATTTATATTTCTCCTATAATATAGAAAGGGCTCTTATATCTCCTCTATATTATTTATACTGAAACTCAGGAAGAAGTGGGGTAAATAAGTTAAGCTAAATAACCTCTAGTGCATTTCTCTAGCATAATATCTATAGCAGAAATAATTTGTTTCTAGTTAACTCTATCTGATTAGCCTACTTTAGTAGAACGCAGATTAACTATATATCTTTCCCTTATTAACTGAATATATATATAGATTAAATGGGAAATAAAGAAAATAATAGGAATAATAGGTATATTCTTTCCTATAGAGTATACTATGATCTGCTAGTATATATTCTAAACCCTTAAGATAGTATGCCCTAGTTAGAGGGAGCTTAGCGATTTCTATATAGGCTAACTATCTAAATTTAAAATGCTAGTAAATAAAATAGTTAAAATATCTAAGAATTAAAGAGTTATAAAAACGCCTTTAATAGGTCTTTCTTAGATATTAAGTAATTAGAGATTAATATATATAATTAATAACTTATAGATAACTTAATATAGATAGTGATATAAACTTAGAATATATAGTATTACTACCTTTTATTATTCTTTTAAATGCTATAAATGCTTCTAGCTTATTAACATACCTTATATTAGATACTTATTATTAGTTAATATTACTACTTATTATATAATAATTAAGGATTATTATAAGACTCAGTTCCTCCTCCCTTATTATATTACGTGTGATGCTATATAGAGCCCAGCCTATATAGGTTCTGGGGCTGGCTACTTGCCTCTAAATATAGGCAGTAATATGACTTATTAGTAGGTATATAGGTAACCTAACCTATAACCACCTCCCTTTTTTATCCCCCTTAATTAGTGTGACAGGGAAATAAGAGATAGCTTGATTTTGACGTATTCTTTTAAGCGATAATATGGGCTAATAATAATATCCTTGTATAACCGCTAAAAGACGCTACTCATCCCAGGTCCATGTGCCCTGCGCCCTTTTTTCCTCTCCTATATAACATAACAGCCCCGCTGGACTCCCCAATCCATAACGTGTAACATATCGCCGCTGCTGCCATGACAGCCGCCGTGACGCTCAGGCAGCTGCAGCCACCGGCTCGACGCACGGCGCGGACAAGCGCCGGCGCACGCGAACCGCTATCTCTCTTCCGAGGGCGTGGCTGCCAAACGGCAGAGCTCTATGCTTTGGGACACTGAACGCCGCCTGCTCGTGGTCTACAATCTCGACTTCCAGTTCGCTGAGCACCAGGAACGCCGTGACCAGGATCGTGCTCTTGGCCAGCAACTCGCCCGGACACTTTCCAGCCCCACCCCCGAACGGGAACCAGTGGTTTTGGATGCCGGCGCTGACCAACCTAGCCTTCGCGTCGTCGTCGGCTATTTTGGGCGCCGTCTTCTCTTTTGCGTGTTCGTGGGCATGCCGGCGGATCGGCCCACTCATAGGATCGTCCGCGTAGGCAAGGAACCGTTCCGCCCAGAAAGCATCGACGGGGTGTTCTGGCACCCCTTCCACCATTGCCCCGGTGTTCCAGAACGACTCTTCCAAGCCTCTGAGCCAGCTTGACGACATCACGGGCACCTCCGGCAGAAGCACCCGTCCGTCTCGGAGCTGCACCTCGTGGAGCGGCGACTTGCGCCCCACGGTTCCGGCCACGTGCAGCCGGAGAACTTCACGGTACACGGAGTTGAGAAGTGGGGCCTTCATGAGCAAGGCCAAATCGAGCTGCGGCTGTTTGCCGGGCAGTATGCACAGCTCACTACGGATGCGGCTGGCGAGGCTGGCGTCGCGAAGAATGTACATGACCATCCAGATGGCCGCCGGCACCGTGTTGGCAGTACCGCTGGAAGACAGTCAAAAGTCAGCAACTAGCTCGAATGATTGGCGGAAAGACAACGTCACACGAATAGGTAGCCGAGCATGACGCTCGCCACTCCAATTTCGGAGAAGCCAGATCCTCTGGTGTGCCAGTGCAAGATAACACAGGCGCACCTCGCCAGTCAATAAAGTTGCGTATCATCTTGTCCCGCGTTGCGTAGTGAGAACGAAAGAGCAGCTGCGGCGACTGCCGTGATTTGACAGGAAATGCATCGTAGAACGCCCAAAAGTCGGCGCACAGCGAAGGACAAGCAGTAAAGATCTGGTTCCCGTACAGCGCCTCGACCGTAACTGTTTAGTTTAGTACTCAGATAAGCGTTAGTTATGTAACATGTTTTGCTACCTAACCCTCGTTTCAGTAGTAAGAATGCGTTGTTTTTCTAGTGCCTTCTGCTACCTACTAGGGTAATTACACTTTCTCACATAAATTTAACCCATATCATGTGCTCTACTATGCATAACACACTTTATATAATACCTGGAAAGCTACTGCTGCCTTCCACGCTTCCGCGTTCGCAAAAAAGCATCGTTAAACCATCTATAACCCTCAGGATCGAGACAAGCTAAAGAAATACATCAACCAGCTCATAAATAGCAGGCCACTCGAGATGACTTAGGAAGAATGCCAGGTGGTGCTGTGTTCCTTCACAGTTTAAATCCTGAAGCTTAAAGGCAGTTCCCCCTGTCTCAAGTTCTATAAGGGCAAGTTTAAGGAGATATATAAAGCACTTAAGACAAGGCCTCTTAATAACCAAGAGAAGCACCCTGAATACTTTGAGATCGCAAAACTCATCGATTCGATGTTCCCAGGGTTTATTGATTAACAGGCCCTTATACAAGTTAACACAGCAATTTCTGCTCTTAAGGCAGAGGAGGATAATCAGTAAGGGGGTGAAAAGGGGGGTGGATAAGTGTGGGCGTGCAGGGTGCAAAGGAAGCCAGGTTAGTGCACGAAGTTTCCGAAATGTACACTTGAAATAACACGTACCTCCCGAAGGAGGAGAATGCGTTGTTCCTTCTAGATGTAAAAGCTAGACACTTGAACTTAGCTTGCGCAACATAACTAAACCCCGCAAACTTTTATTCTAGGCGCTAGATCGCCTTCGGAAATGCCGCTGCTATGTCCACACAGATCACGGCTGCAATATGTGTATGATAGTGGAACTTCGGTACAGCCACTCCATAGCACGTTCACGGCCTCAGCTAGGTTTTCCCCCTGGTTAACCACTTGGTGGTATGTCCCCGGGAGAGTGACCACTAGTTCTCCTTCCCGGCAGGTCGTTTCAGTAAACTTGATACCCCACTCGCGGAGAACCTTATTCGTGAAGAGTGCATTAGTATGACGTACGAATTGTGAGCATTCCGACCTCGCATAATGATGCTTGGCAGGCTTCCTCTGCAGCTGAAAAGTCTCGCGGCATCTGCTTTCAAAGGCCGTCACATTGTCGGGCTCTGGCGTGATGAACAGCCATTGCTTGGGCGCCCCCCATCGCAGCATGTTGACTGACGGCACGGCGAGGTCTTCGATATGCATGCCGCTCCCAGTGAACGCGTCTTGCGAGTAGTAGAGATACGACGTCGTAATACCCGGTTTGACGCTATCCACGAAGAGGTCCTCCATTTGAGAGCCGCAGGACAACAGCGGCGATGGCCTGCTATGTAAACATGACCAGTCGCCAACATAGTAGCGACCGGGCCCGGCTCTGTATTCTTTTAGAGCGTTCACTGAGAAGAGATGGCCATTGATAGATATGGGCAACTGGTTTTTGAACGAAACCTTCTCAAAATGAGAATGTGCAGTGTTAGTATAGTGTAAGTTAAATACGGCGTTTATTCGCCGTGAAGGCTTTATTTTCGTGACGTAGGGGTCCACTCGGGAGCAGTCATCATGTCCTTCCAGCGAAAAGCTAGCGAGTCTGTTTGGAGCAAAAACGTTGGACGAACTATAGTTGGCGACACGGCACTGCCAAAATCCTCTGGCTACTGAGTTTGGATCATTGCAAAATCGGGCCAACGTCTTGCTGATACGGGGGCCTAAGTCTTGTAGAGTGATGATGGTGGGCTCAGGAGTAGGGCTGAGAGACGATGAAGTTGGCCGCGGTGCATCACTCGGCGGTTGTAGCGACTGGTCGATATTCATGCTGATGACTTGAGCTCAATGGCTAGGTAGAGTAGGTTGGTGTTCTTATACTGTGGACGCTCTCGCCTATCTTATGACTGTGGGAGAGATGATGAGGTTGTATAGGACTTAGGACTGGGAACGGTAACTTATAACCTTGATTCTATGTCAGCATTAAGTGCTTACTAGTTGAGAGTCTTATCTTCTGGTGAGAATTATTAATGAGGGGCTTTTATGAGCGGATGATGATATAAGCCTGTAATTTGAATTGCTCTCCTTTACTATTTCGGACTCCTGAACATATTAGTCAAAGTCCTTAATATGGTGCTTTGAATTTATAAAACATCACATTTATAGTATATTATAAGGCTTAACTACAATAGTAAGCTAGGTATAAACCTAAAAGCTGATATAGTCTACTTTAGCCCTTATAAATATGAATAAAATATAGTTAAAGATAAGAAGTTCAACTTTTGGGTGACACATAAGTTAATTACATTAATCTCAGCTCACGTGTTGAAATCAGTCCACATCTCTTGCGCTGACGTCTCTTTGCATTGAAACGGATACTGGCAGTCCCAAAAACAACCCTCGAACCGTGCAGGTCGCCCACGGCGCATAGTGCCTCGTTCATAACTAACAACGTCGAAGCATTTTCCGCCTCGACTTACACAGCTGTAATGTCCGTCATCGAGGCATCGGTTTGTTGTGGAAAACCTATACTTCTTCGAACACATGTGACAAGTCCATTCCAGGATCGGTGGCGCCATATCGATGGTGCGTAGTAGCCGCTGGGGGTATATAGCTAAGCAGTATTTGGTTGCATAGAAGCAATGAATATAAATACAGTTTTAAGTCAGCCTGACCCGAGAAGCTTCTTCAAACTCCTAGGTTATTGACAACGTGGTGACAAACCACAAGCCCATGACTTACACACTTATGCCAAAAGGCACAGAATGACAACTCTAGTATAGTCATTCTCATCAGGACAGCCTGATTGTCAAGACTATTAAAACCCACTACTACGGGCTTCAGAAAATGCCATGACCTACCCGTGGGTACGAATTGTCGAAGGGAACCCGCCCACTGCAGTCATCAGCCTGCCTCCTACACTGCAGCGTGCCGAGACCCCTTCCGTAGTGAGCATCGTTCGCCACACACCAGACTCGCTCCAACGGCAGGGCGTGTACTCGTTGTTCGGCCGAAGAAAGGGCGTGGTCTTGAACGAGGTCAATCTCCAATGTAGCCCCGTAGCTGAAGGCCAATGCAGCCCGCATTCCAGACATGATCAGTACACATTGAGCTGTGACAGCACTAGCGGACTACTTAGTCGGTGGACGACCGCCCTGAGCGATGTCATCTGCTTCTTCGCGCATGATGCTGTGTCTGCCCGCAACACGCTCTCTCTATGGATGAAGAAATGCAACCGCCTAGAGCTTGTGTTCCGCCCAGCAGTAGCCGTCGTACTGGATGACGCCGTGGATGGTGTCGAGGTGGAACGACTACGAACCCTCCTCAAGGAGGATTCATCATCTTCCTTCTTTTATTCAGTAGGCGTACACTCGGTCTATGAGTGTAGCGGAAGGCTGCCCAATAGCGTTTTTGACAGAATGAAGGAGGTTCGGGCGATGCGAGCCGAAAGCCATCTCTTGTGGGACTGGTATACTATGTTCAAGCTCTCTCGCGGCCTTCTACGGCAGCTGACAAGTCGATCTCCGTCGCCTCTGCATAAGATGGGTATTAACTACGTCACTGCTCTCGATCTTGAACGCACACCACAGCCCTTGCAAGAGGCAAACAAGTGGCTCGCTGATGCCTGGTGTTCTTGGGTAGAGCAGGCCATATCAGAAGACGAGGTTCTACAGATGAGACTACCAATCCTAGCTCACGCCATTACAATAGATGCCGCGACGTTATATAGGGGTAAGAAGATATAACTGAGCTCTCGTTATCGACTGCTAACTATGCAACGCAGGCTTCTGCGCGAAGGTCGTTTACGATAAGCTGCATCGAGGTATCGTGATGGAAGCACTCCGCCACCAGGGAGTCGTCCCCGCAGCTCACGGCATAGCTGTAGTTTCCTCCCAAGTTTACAAGATAGCAGAGACCACTCAGAATCACACGCCGCAACACTATCGAATGTCTCGTGTCGAGCTTTTGAGAGAGCATCGGCCCGATCTTGCCAACCTTCGGTCCTCTCACCTCTGCCTTTTGTGCTTCGTCAGGCCAGCCGACATCTTCCTGCCATGCGAATCTGCCGTGTGCGAGACATGCTGCCGAAGCTATGGTCGTCAGTTGATGGGAACGGTGACGGCTTTTGATCAGTGCATTTGGTGTGGCATGTCATTTGCTAGTGGGTGCGCTATCCGCTTGAAGCCGATCACAGCCGGCTGTCGGGTTCTGGCCTTGGATGGTGGTGGGGTGAAAGGCATTAGGTATACAGCTTCAGGTCTTGGAGACCATCGAAAAGCTTACAAAGCTGCCGATCCGCCTCTTCTTTGACCTGGCTATTGGCACCAGCGTTGGTAGGTCGACCGGCCCACCCTCCATCCGCCCACTCGTTTGCCCGTCCACGCATTGCGCCCGCGAATCGTTGACGAATAGCTGACCACGTGTAGGAGGCATCAATGCGCTGTCCATCGGCGTGATGCAATGGCCTCTTGACAGATGCGAAAAGACGTTCGTGGAGGTGGCAAAGAAGATATTTCCGAGGGCGACAACAACGGCTGGCCGGTGGTGCCAGAAGATGGCTCAGCTGTTTCGCTTTGCTTTCAAAGACGGCATCTACAGCCCCAGTGGACGGGTGTTTCGGTCCATCGTGGGAGACGCCAGATTACGCGGGCCACGAGCGTCTCTGTACGAAACGAGACCCTACGAACAGATGAATGTGGCCGTGACGACCATAGAGTCCAAGACTAGCGCGTCCAGGCTTTTGACAATATACACCGGACCGGTGAACGATGATAAGAATGGCAAACTGGCAAGTAATATATTAGTGCGAGAAGCGTAGGTCTGCTGAAGCCTTGGTGAGACACGCTTTGCTGACATGTTTAAACAGGGCTGAAACCACGTCCGCAGCGCCCTGGTGAGTCGCAGGCAAGTGACACCGGTTCGACAGGAGCTGACAACTCATAGTCTGTTCCCCGCCAAGCGTGTCGGAGGCTGTATCCTTTACGATGGCATAGACATTCCTCTGCCGCACGTCCGATCTGAGGCCCGTCGCCTGTTCCCCGCTAAGGAGTCGCCAGACTACATCCTTTCGGTGGGATGTGGAGCTGCGACTGCTGCGCCCAACACAAGGCTCGGATGCCTATCACGTCTCACTCACTATCAGCTGACCGGCATGTCTGGGCATTAGCAGTACAGGAAGCTTTGCGTGACAGGCGGCCACTCAAAGATTGTGCGAGTTAACCCTGTTCTCGCGATAGAGGAAGTTGCGTTAGATAATTTAAGCGCTGTCAGGCAGCTAATATCGCAGATAAAGCGACAGCTTAGTATTAATACAGAGCTCTAGTTAACAATAAAACAGATATCCTGGGCTATAATTTCAGCTCTTTTCTACTTTTAGCTCTAGAACCTACTATATATTATTAAGCAGTATAGAGAGGTTTACTATAAGAGCACTATAGTATATAAATATAAAGATAATATAGTAATTATAAAGATACTTACTACTAAGTATTATAGTCTTATTCTGCTAGTTAATAGTAAGAAATATAGCTTACTTCTCTATAAATAAGTAGAAATTACTTTTTAGGTTTCTTTATAGAACTAGTATATTAATATCTAGGTTAAGTATAGTGAGAAGTTAGTCTCTATTATAGAGTTTTCTATATTAATAGAAGAGATATATTCCCTTTAATAATACTAACTACTAGAAATATATATTATATAGAAGCCTATAATAGAAAGTATAAGGAAGATAAAGTATTAATAACTAGTATAAAGTTAGATAACTCTATATAAAAGGAGATATATTATTACTTAAAATAGAGTTCTTATATAGCTCTATTTAGGTACTTACTAGGAAATTAAGTATAAGTATAAATTAAAGAAATAAAATACTGCTTAGTGCTTTCTATTATATTAATATCTTTTAAAGCTTTAATATAGTAGCTTTTATAGTTAGAAGCTAGTATAGAGATTTACTATAAGTAAATAGAAAATTATAAAAAAAGAAAGAGAAAAAATATAATATTATAGAAAATAGAGTAATATATTCTACTATCTCTATATATAATTATCTATTTAGCTTCTACTCTACTTCTTTATAATATTTTAAAAGTATTTAATATAAAAGTATAAATACCTATTAGTATAGTAGTAGTAGTAGTAGTATTTAATTACTAAAATATTCTCTTTTTAAGGTAAAGAGTGCCTATATTAAGATAGATACTACCTATTAAGATATATAGAAATCTAATTAAAAATTTAAAATAAAATTCTAATCCCCTTTCCCTTCTTATTTCCTAGTATATCTACTAAGTAAGAGTATCTATATATATAAATAAGATCTGAGAGCTCTATAAAGTATAGCTATACTAGAGGTACTAGTTAAATTGCTATATATAATACTGCTAGCTAGTAACTATTACTAAACTAGTAAGTATTTCCTTTCTAAAAGTATACTAGAATAATAATTATAGCAGAGCTAAGAGGTTAATAGATAGGTTATATTTATCTAGAAGCTCTAAGATAAGGCTATATATTAATGCTCTAGCTATAGAGGCCTATAAAGCCTTATTATAAGAGCACTAAATATCTATTAGCCTACTTAGAGTAAGTAACTTTATAAAGTAATAAATTGCTATATACTTCTAAAATATAGACTATAATATATAGAAGTAGATTACTTATACTAGGTAAAACTCTCTATATTAATCCTAAACTCTATATATAATTAAGATATATTATTAAGTTTATAAAAATATTCTATATCTTATATCTTAGCTAGTATATATAGACTAGATAAAGGATTAAGACTATATAGATAAAAAAAGATAGTCTTAAATTTATATTATTTAATAATTCTCTATACTACTTCTAAAAAAATAGTATAAGAATAATAGCTAGAAAGGTTCTGTTAATAGTAAGACTATATAAATATCTCTATTTCTATCAAATTCTGTTCTGCTCTATTACTTATAATACCTCCTATAAGAGTTATTTTAATACTCTTATATTGCTAATTATTTTATTAAATAACTTCTATATAGAATAATATATATCTATAAGTAGAAGAATAGTAGCAGACTATTAGAAATATCTACTATAGCTTATATTATAGAACTATCTTATATAATAGTATTAGTTAGCTTTAAATTATAACTAAGAGGCTTAGATATACTATATAAGCGGGTACTATAACTAATTCTTAATTACTATATCTATAATATTACTAAGTAGATACTTAGTGTTTAATAGAATATTAATAACTAGTATCTAGCTACTACTAGCTATTTATATTAGATAAACTAACTAATATTTAATATTACTTAATCTTAGTGTACTAAGAAGTAACTAAGATAGGCCTATTTAAACCACTAAGGTCTTACTTAAATATAGTAAGTAATAATATATCTGCTATTTGTTACTGCTATTCTACTTATTATACTTATGCTGGCTTTGCCTGAAAAAGAGGATAATAATAGCAATAAGAAAGAATATTAGAGAGGCCTAGCTATATAAATAGAGAATATTATATATTTTAAAACCTCTAAACTTATAGAAGTCTGTTCTAAGGTATATATATACTTCTTAGATACCTAGAATAAGGTTATTAGCTTCTAGTATATTAATATTACTAATATAGTTACTATATATAATACTAACCTGCTATAGGTAATCTCTCTGCTAGCTAGTCTCACCTCAGTCTATATAAAAGTAATATTCTTATATAGCAGTAATAATAAGCTTTAGTACTAGATAATCAGACTATTATTAGTAATAGCAATAAACTTAAGCAGTCTATCTTTTCTAGTAATATCCTAAATATATATAAATATAGTTAGTTTAGTAATAAGCCTGGTAATAAATCCTATAATAAACCCCAGGACTAATCTGGGAACCCTGGTAACTAATATAGCTTCTTCTATATTTCTATTATTACTAGCTAGTTTAGTAAGTAGAGTAGTGGGTATACTAACCTCTGGTTACCTGCTTAGTAGTATGCTAATAGGGACTAATTAGCACTTAGTAGAAACTGCTATAAACTTATAGCTTCTAATAGTTCTAGGTAACCCTTTTACTATAGCTGCTACTATAGATAAAAATAGTCTTCTATCTGTATTAGGTACTATTATTACTACTCTAGATAGCACCACTATAGAGCAGTTTTTTATAGTTTTATCTCTGCTACTATTTAAGAGTCTATCTAGAGGTTTATCTAGAGTACTAATTAATAACCCTATAGGTATAGTATCTAGTCTTTTTATAGAAACTATAGATAGAATAGGCACTATATCTAGTACTTTGTTAGCCAGGCTATTAGATAGTGAGCAGATTCTAACTAGTATAATAATGTTTATTATATCTACTACTTTAGGAATAAGTAATACACTCTGCTATATATATCTAGCTTAATTATTTTTGCTTAAGATAATACTATATTCTATTATAAGCTTAGATAGGATTATTTTAAATTATTATTATTATACCTCTATATAGCTTCTATCTATTTATAAAATAGAGGTAGTAGTATATATATGAAAATTATATTACTATTTCTTATTTAGCTATTATTATAAGGTGCTAACCCGGTTATTATTTAATCTAATCTGGAAGCTATTAAGTGTAGCTAGACTTAGTATAAGTTATTCCTAGTTATCCCCGCCTTTTCTCTAATTAATCTTTACCTTAAAAGTTACTATTAGCTTAAAAGCAGCTAGGCTTATATTAAATAGCTATTTCTCTATACTAAAAGTACTATAGTTCTAATAGGATATCTCTTATATATAGTTATATTAAGTGCTAATTAAAACAGTGAGAATATAAAAAGGATAAGATCCCTACTTATTATATTCTGTGTTTCCTAAACTAAATAATATTCTCTGCTTGTTTCCCCTACCACCCTGCTACTAGCCTCTCTTACTAGGTAACCAGCTTATAAATCACCTAATATATGCTATTTTAGCAGGAGATTATATATCCTTAATAATATAGGGAGTTAATAGCCGCTATATTTTAGTATTTCTCTCCTCTACCTTAGCTAAATTAGAGCTTTATAAGCTTTAGTGGTAAGATAGATAGTTCTACTCTCCCCTACTATACCTATAGTATATAATTTAAAGACCTTATTATATATAGTAGGGCTGAGAATATCTCTATATAGATTTTCTTTCTATTAAGGTGCTTAATTTACTGCTACTAAGGCTACTAAGTAGGTTATAAATATATGCTTTCTATGTTACTATATACTTTATATATAGATATAAGTAGCGTTTTTAACCCAGCTTAGATTAAAGCTATAGATCCTAAAGGGCTATATCTAGGGTCTTATTCTATTCTTACTATAAACTGCTCACTTTAGATAGCTTAGTAAGAAACTAGTTAAGTCTTAGTTTATATAAAGTTAGAAGTAATACTCTATGCTTACTACTAGTATACTATTATTAGCCTCTTTTAAAGGGAATAAGCTATAGTAATAGGATAGAAGTAGGAGATATATTATATCTTAAATATATATAGAAATATATATAGTAGGTAGGTAATATTTCTAGCTAGATATAAATACCTATAGATCCTATTACTTAGCTAGTGCTATTAAGGGTTCTATAGTAGTTTTAGAAACTAGCCTCTTAAATAAAAGGAGCTATTAGATACTTTAGGTAAGTTTTATAATCTATAACTAATAATATAGTAAAGCCTATAAAATAAAGTAAAGGTCTTATCTACTATATTTAGTGAGAGAAAAGTAAGTTACTTTATAGAGTAATACTACTATATAATATATAGATAGATACTGCTCTTTACTAACTCTTATTAATATTAGTAAATCTGTTTTTCCTTTTTAATAAATAAAGGCTAGCTCTATAAGCTAGTATAGAAAGACTAGCACTAGTTAGTTAGCTATAGCTAGGTTAAGCCTCCTTTATTGCTAATACCCACCTTTCTGCTTAGTTTATCACTCTTTAATACTAGAAACCTGTCTATTATTTTATTATATACATAAATTTATTAGTTACTAGATAATAGGAAAGCTTTCTATATAGGACTATATAGAGGATCTTTAATATATATTATTTATAACTACTAACTAACTAATTCTAAGGTTAGCAGCCCCGTTACTTACTAACATATATATTAGAGAATAGCTTATATATATATCTAAAAAACTGCTCCCACTAAAAAGCTATTAAGTAATACCTAGCTGCACTATTATATTTATACTAAAAATAGATAACACCTTACTAGCTAGTAGGTGGAATATAGAAGTAGATAATTATATAAGCTATAGTAACATACTTTATAATATAGAGAAGAGTAACTGTTAAGATATAAGAAATATATAGTAATAATAGACCCTGTGGGAGGGTAATTAATAATAAGATAGCTATATATATGCTAACTAGGATAAATAATAAGAGCTAGTAAGGGGTAATATCCACCCCACTAAGTATATTTAGATCTATACTATCTATTTCTAATATATCCTTTAGTAGACTAGATATAACTAGCTAGGCTACCTGCTATAGATCCTCTAGCACTATAATCTAGAGTGTCTATAATATATTTAGCTCTCTGTTTAGTAGTGTTATTAGAGTACTCTAGCTGCTAGACGCCCTGGGTCTATTAATAAATATAGATAGGAACAGCATTATACTATCTATTTAGGCTATCTATAAGCTCTATAGCATTTATACTAATAGCTTTATCTATTAATATAACTACTATAGCTATATATGCTCTAGCTTTAGTAGTAATAGATTTTAGGGAATTGGAAATCTTATTAAGAACAGTTAGCTGTTACTAGCTTTGCTCTCTGTTAAAGATATTAAATATATTATTAATATTCTTTACTAGGTTTACTATTATTACCTGTTAATATATTAGATAGGCTGAGGTAGTGCTTAAGAACTTAGTTTATAAGGGTCCTTATATTTAATAAGGAGTAATACTAGGTAGTATTCTAGCTAGATATAATATAGAAGAGAAATAGAAGTAGGAAACACACCTATATGCTAATATTTAAGCTATTTAGCTAGTATATATCTATAATCTCTATTATTAATTTTTATATCTTTATATACTTATATACTTTAGGATAAAGTTATCTGCATATGTGTAACTCTATTAACTCTAAATAGTTTAATATATTAGGTGTCTAAGTTTTCTTTATATTATAGTATATGCTTAGTAATTAAGATATAAGTATAATATATGCTAGTACTTAAGTGTGCTAAGACGCTTTCTAAAGTGCACTAAGACGCTTTCTTAAGTACCTTAAAATTTTCCTATAGGTAGCTATATTAGACACTAGCTTATCTACTATTATCTGCTCATATACTAGGCATTTTATATATTAATTATATATATCTATATAGACTTTATAAGGTAGTTTAGCTTAGTTTAAAGGTTATTATCTAACTTATAGTATCTATAAATAAGGCTCTAATAATATAATAGTATTAGAGTAAATATAGTGTGTTAGGAGTATAGTAAGTAACATAGATTAACTGGGGTTAGAACTGGGCTTAATATATCTATAGTGATAATATATTTTAATAAGAGCAAGAGGTAAATACTAAGGATATTATTAGGATCTGTTTGCTTATAAGGTAATAGTATAGGTAACTAGGTCTATTAGTTTCTATAATTAAGGCTTAGAGCAGTAACTATTAGCCTCTTATTATATTTATAATATAATAGAAGCCTTAGATAACTTAATAGTTCTCCTATTATTATAATTCTTAAGCTATAATATCTATTATACTAGTATATAGAAATAGACTATGCCTCGCTTTTACTATATTATAGGTTATATTAAGGTTTGTTATAACTATATTACTAGTCTTTTTAGATAATTCTATTAACTTAATATTAACTCTTACTATTAGTTTATATCTCTTTTAATAAGCCCTAAGCCTAAATAAGAGGTAATAATATAGTTATAGGAACTAGAATAATAAAATATAGTAGTATAATAATAAAAGAGGCTATTTCTTAAAGTTGCTTAATACTACTATAGAATATACCTTTAGCTTAGATAATATATTATATAGTGCTCCTTTTAATAGCTTGTATTAGTAAGTAGTATATATTTATGCTCTATTATTTGGTATTATTTTAGTAAAGCTATATCTATACCTTATATATAAATAAAGGTAATAACTTAAGTGTCTTTAGCTCTATTAAAGCGCTTTATATTAGTTTATATAGAATGCTATGTTAAAAATAAGTATAAGAAATTAATAGAGCTCTCTATTAATAATAAGTTCTATTTAGTTTAATACTATTATAGTAAAGAACTTACTATTTGCTAATTTATATAGCTCTAGAGCCTTAATAGGATTAGATATATTGCTTATCAGAATGTTGCTATAATATATAGTATTTTTTAATAATCTTAGGTTGTCTTCCTTATATATAAATAGCTTAAGGTTAGGCTATAAGAGCTTGCTATAATAAATAAGATTTATATTACTTTTACCTTATTATAGATAAGTAGACCTAGTAGCTATCTTTAGCTATATAGTAGTATTAAGCTATTTGCTAGGTTATTAATAGTATTTACTATATAGTAGCTAAGAAGATTGAATTTTCTATAGAGTCTATCTGTGTTATATATTATAGTGTTATTAAGATAGGTGCTTTGTAATAAGTTTTATTAAGTTTCTAGAAGTTATATCTAAAGTATATAGTGCTAAATATTTATTTCTAACTAGCTATTAATACTATAGCTAATACTAAGTAATATTAGTCTAGAGTATATAATAATATAATTCTTTAGATCTAGCTATAGCGATAGTAGCTGCCTCTAAGTTTTATTATATAAGAGTTTCTATCAAAATACTATAAATAGACTCTGTTTAATAGATATATATGCTTTGTTTACTAACTATAACTTTAATTTCCACTAATAGAGCTATTAGTATTAGTTTTTAGAAAGATTAAATAGGCCTAATAGCCTGCTAGCTTTAGTTATATAAATACTAGATATAAAGGAGACTGCTATGCTTAATTAGATATATAATAATCTACTGCTCTATAATTTAGTTATAAGGATATATAGTAGAATATATTAGGAGTAGCTATTTAGTATATAGAGGAAATAAGTAAAAAAGTATATATATCTATTATTAGACTATAAGAAACTAATTAATCTATATTACTAGTAGTTAGTATAAAGATCTCCTTATTAAAAATATATTCTATATTAGTAATCTGAGATCTAGGATAACTATACTTATTTTTATAGAGTTTTCCAGATCTAGAAATATATACTGAAAATATCTTTTCTATTAGTATATAACCTGCTTATATATCTATTATAGCTAGCTTATTATAAGATAGCCTAGCTTATTTCTTTTAGCTATATATATTAAGTACTTCTAGAAAGCTATTATATATTATTACTATTTCTTAATAAAGGAGATAATATTATCCTTTTCTGGAATATATAGTAGGGCTAGTAGAGATAATTTAACTATATAGGTCTTATTATTTCTAATAGGTAAAGTTTCTATTTTCTTATAAAGGCTTCTATATTTTGCTCTCTAAGACCTAGATTATAACCTAAATAAGAAGAGTAAGTATCTTAATAGGTAGATACTAGATATAAAAAAGTCTATATTAATTAGCTTCTTTAAGTATAAGTTAAGTCTAGAAAAGCTATATATTTAATAGAATATAGATATTTCTATATAGTATATAAGTATTAATATAAATAAGATATAGTTATAGATAAAAGAAGAGTATCTTAATATAAAAGGCAGCCTTAGATTTTAAATATATTAACTAATTTCCCTATTATATAAAGTATGCTACTGCTTAGTAGTAACTATTATACTATCTAATATAATCCTCTATTCTTATAAGGTATATAATAGGTATAATAATATAAGAGCGTTTATTAGATAATAGTTATATATATAAAGTATAAAAGAGGATATTCTATTTACTTAGAGGGTAGTAAAAGAGACTATACTATATTTCCCTATTATAAATCTAATAGCTACTAACCTAACTACTTTAGCTCTAAAAAGCCTAGTAAAGGTTGCTGCTAGTGTTTCTAACTTTAGGTGACTATAAGTAGCATATTAATATAATAACTTAGAATATATTTTATATTACTATAGTATAAGACTATATGCTCTATTTTATAATAGTTAGAATAAGGTAAGATTCTCTAGGTTTATTACACTTAATATAAAGCAATAAGCAGTAATACTAAACTTATTATAACTATAGCTATATAAATAGATTCTATGCTGCTTTTAGTTCTTCTAGAGATCCTTTTTCCTTTACAGTGTTATATAGGGACTAATAATACTATATAATAAGCAGATATCCACACCTCTAGTTCCAGGCTAAGTTAGGAAGCAAGTTTAACACTATAGGATATCTTTCTGCTTTACTAAAAGGCAATAGAGAAACTCTAAAAGAAACTGGAAGCAAGAGAAGCAAAGTAATAGCAGATACACTTAACTAATTACTAGAGACTATTTGTTATTATATTTCCCCTAGGCTTAAATTAGGTTAGTTACTGTGTAAGTGATATATAAGACTTAAATAGTAATATATATTATCTTTTTATTTAACCACCCACCTAGAGAAAACTCTAATCTAAATCCCAGTCTCTCTAGGTAGCTATTATAAAGTAAATATAGAGCAGCTCTAAATTATATAGCTTACTATATACTTTAGCTAGTAGGGTGCAGAAGGGGCTTATAGTATAGTTCTAGCACTTCTTTAGCTATTTAAGCTATTTAGTGAGATTAAGGTTTAGAAGTTAGAAGGTATTACACTAAGTAAGTAACTATCTTAATAGTAATATAATAAAATAAACCCTAGTAATAGTAAGAAGTAGGCTGGTTAGATAAGATAAGGTAAAGGTTTCTGGTATTTCTATATCTAAGGTATAAAATTTAATAGCTATATTATAGTTAACTATATAGCTATTAATATATAGAAACTGAAATTTCCTTCTCCTTATTAGACTTTTCACTCTATATTAAGATTTCCTGTTATATACCTTATAATAGCATAAAGCAGATAATTTAAACTGTTATAAGGGGGCTAGTATAACCTAGCTAGTTAAGGTATACCTCTAGTATCTTATATATAAGTGTGGCCGGGAGCCCACTATTACTAGGGTAGGCTGAAATTATATTAGGGAGTAATAGTGGGACCCTTATTACACTAATATTTAAGATGCTAGAGGAGGTATATATTGCTCTTAAGTGGGTGGGTGGATTTATTTATTGCTTTACCTTAGTTATGCCTTTCTGTCTAGCAGGCGCTATCTTTCCTAGATTATCACAGTATTACTAAGCATAGAGAGGTTTTTCCCTTAAATACTGCCTGCTAGGAGAAGACTAGGATATAATTACCTAATACTTCTAATAGTGTTTTAGTATTTCTTTATTATTATTAAGGTCTGCTCTAATAATAAGGTTATATTAATTAAAAAAGAAGTATTCTAAGATCTACTTATTATTTAAGAGTATATCCTTAAATAAATATTTAGAGAGGCAGAAAGATTAGAGGTATTATTAAAAGATAGGGTACTAAGATAAAAATATACTAATAGAAGAGATAATTATAGTAGAATATAAGAATTATTTAGAATAAATATAATAGGAAGGATATAGAAAACTTTAGAGTAGATTACTAAAGATCTTTAATAGGAGTATAAAATATTATTTAATTTAAAGTAAAGCTATTATAGCTATAGATTTATTACTTAATTTTCTTAACTAGCCTAAAATATAAAGCTTAATAGTCTAAGAGAACTATAAGTTAGTTATCTAGGTTAGAAGTTATCTATAAGAGTAGGTAGATATTAATAAAGAGTAGTTCTTTTAAGTATTATAAATAATCTAGAATACTAGAAATAAGCAGTAATTAGTCTTGTTTCTATAGATGCTTTTAGTATCTAATAGAGTGTTAGCTGTATATTTAATGATCTAGCTTGCAGCCCTAAGTAGCACTGGGAGCTAGTAGTGGTATTGCTAAAGAAATGCTGTCTGTTATATTTCTATAAGAGCAGTGTATCTTTGCGGATTTATATTGCTGTTATAACTTAGCTTGTTAGTTCTTTCCAGGCAATTCTATAATAGTTAGCCGTGATAACGCGAGCCTTATTGGAATTAGTGGATAAAAGACATTCTCTCACTGACGTCTTTAATTGAGATAGCAGGGTTAAGCCGCCGTGGTGTTCCGTCATTATATATTAATCTGTGGCTCGGAGTTGCTAATTTGAAGCAGTGTACTGTGAAATAGATAGGATAATGTATGATAATTAAACTTAGCGAATTCTTGATAGCATGACCCAGAGTTCTAATCTAAGCTAGTGATTAAATTAGGAGGGTTAACAGCGCGCTATTGATTAAGGTTTAAGGTATTTAAAATATCTATTCTTTAATTTCTCAGAGTTTATTTAATAATGTTTTTCCGCATAGATAAATAAAAGAAACCTTTAGGGAAAACATATTATTTAAACTCGGTCTCGTTTAGTTTATTATATAAAGTGTTTATTCTAGCTATATCTTTTAACTTTAATCTAGCTTTTAAGACTTTTTGCCTTGGCCTCTGCTTATTTGGGAAGCGGTTTGATAATCTGGGTAATATGTTAGTGTATATTAACTCGGGCATTAAAGGGTTATTATTATAAGTTTCTTTTATCTTAAATAGGTTGTTGCTAGGTAGGGTTGCTTGAGTATTAACAGGAGTTAGATTATACTGTGTTATAATAGTATAATAGATATATATCCTCGTCTTAATAAGATTAAGTTAGTGTTATTATAAGAGTAGGTATGCTAGATACTTAAAATAAGCTAAGTAATATTACTATAAGGTAGATACTAAACTAAGTGTCTTAGTTAACTCTCACTTTAGTTTAATCTAACTACTTATACTCTTAAAATATATTATATTATTATATTGCGCCCAGGTTGCTATAACTAGGAAATAAAGGTAATAATCTAATAGGGAATATAACTATAAGTAGAATATAACTAATAGATATGTTATATAACTATGCTTCTATATATACTCTAAGTTCTTAGAGGTCTTTTAGAATTAAATATTAACTAAGATAGGAGTTCTTAATAGAATAGATATACTAAGAAGGAATAGCTATATTTAGTTACTGTAGCTTGATTTATAAGATTGTTTTATAATGCCTAGAAAATACCTATAATAACTAAAAAACCTGTTATGGAAAGCTTAATTCTCTCTCTGCTGTAATTGACCGCTATATTGACTTATTTAACTCACTATAGTGAGGTGGGTTGCTCAAAAGGAACGACACCGACCTCGAAAACCTGCTGAATACGGATGGCGCCTGGCGGGACTATGGACGCTCCTTGAGACGACCTGCTGTGAGCCTTTGGCTTTGATCTCTAGCAACAGTTAGTCTTTAGAGGCTGAAGCGTGGCAATGCACCCAGTAACAATACTAATTAATGGTTCCACAAGGGACAAGAGCGCAACGTCGCTAAAGACAACACAGGTTAGCGTACCGCGTGTAATACGGCTCTTTATAAGAATTACTCATACTGTCTAGTAGAGAAAGTCTGCTGGAATGCTAATATGCAATTATACTATGAACTGATCTATTGTGCACTCTTAAGTTGCGAGGACTAATTAATAACTTTGCATAATATCTATAAGTGGTTTTATTATAACAAAACTAGAGATATACTCTAATACGCCTCAAGTATTTATTATTATCTGCTATTAAAATTTATAGGGACTAGTGGCTTTCTCTATATTTATCTCTAGTTAAGGGAAGAGGAAGAAAAAAACATTAAATCTACTAACACTAATTCTATGAAAATTATATATATTATATATCTACTATTATAAAGGGTTAGTTTAAACTAATAGATATATCTTAGTTCTCTCTTATTTTTAGATAGTAAATACTTACTTCTCTATTTAGGCTATATAAATAAGCTCCTAAAATAACTTACTATTCTTAGTAAGAGATTTCTTAGCTCTATAGTATATACTATAACTATAGTAGGTTATCTTTGCTATTTTAATATAAAGAGAGTTATTAATTTAGTTTTATTAAACACCTCTTAAACTTAAAATAATAAAGTTTTACTAGCTGCTAATTATATTACCTAACTTACTAATAGGAGTAATAGTTAGGTTAATATATAATAGTAATTAAGAAGGGGGTTTGTTAAAACCTAGTATTATATCTAAATTTAATTAAATCTTTAATTAGATTAAATATAAACCTAGACTAGCTTAATAAGGATATATACTATATTCTAATTAGGAAGCTATTAGTAATTTTTAAGTAGCTAGTATAAATAAAAAGAATATATTCTATATCTTAAAGCAATAAATGCTAGGATATTAACGGGCCTGCTAATTATAGTTTAGTATAGTATAGTGTTGCTAAGATTAGCTTTTAATTCTGGGCATTAGTATGTAGCGTTAACAGATAGTATTTGCAGTTAAAACTGGTGTTTAGCTAGACTTTCTGATACTCTATAAGTATATCTACTTATAGTAACTATTACTAATAGGGCAGGTGGGGGGATCTATTAATAGCTATAAAGAGGCCACTTAAGCTGCTAATTAGAATTTGAGGTTAAATATAGCTGTTAGTTATAGATATATTAGTAATAAATAAGGTATATCTTGCGCTTCTGCACGCTATATATTTATTATATATAGGATATCTTTAGTTTTAGGTTAGATAATCTGCCTTACTTATATTACTAAAGAATCTCTCTTATTAATCTAGAAGCTAACTTATTAAAGTTTATTTATAAGATCTAACCTATTAGTATTTACTGTAAATAAGCAGCTTTATGCTATAGAGTTATTAAGCAGCTTAATATATACTAAACTGCCTAGGGAGTGAGCACTTTTAGTGAAATTTCAATAGAGTTATACTTAATTAAATACTTAGAATAAAACTATCTCTAGTTAGAAGACCTTCTATATATATTAGCGCCTATATATAAAAATTCAGTGTTAATATATAATTAATATAAATAACCTATATTTAGGTGTAAATCTATAGCCTAGAATATCTATCCTATATATATCTTGCTTATAGCAATATAGGGTTTAATAATAACTATATTATAAATATCTGCTAATATAGCTCTTATTAGTTAGTATAGTATATTTATATTAGTATAGCTCTAATATATAATAAAATATAATATTCTATAGTTTATAGTTTTATATATACTATATAACTAATTCTTAATATAAGGGTTTAGAATAGAGTTAATACTATTTATCTAATACTACTATAAGTATAATAAATCTTCTTAAAGAAACAGAAAAAGAGTTATATCCTCCCTATCTCCTGGGCTCTCTTATAACCTTATAATTAACCTGATTAATATTTATAGAACCTTCTAGCAAATAGGTACGCAGTTAGATCTAGTAGGTCTAATAGATTATGGCTAAGAGTCTTGCTAAAGGCTAAATATCGGTCCTTAGACTATAATATATAACACCTATATTATATATCTACTATTACCCCACGACTTCTAAGTCTAGCACACGTCTCTATTAAAGCGCAAACTGAATTTCTAATAAACTAGTAAAAAGAGACAATTCTAGCATAATCTTAACACTATATACTGTTTAATAATCTAACTAGTAGATACTATTATAATATTAGAGTAACTAAAGCGTTTATATACTATTTTGCTATTTTATTAGCCTTGCTTACTAGTATTATACTGCTAATATTCTAAGATTAGCTATTTAATACCCCCTCCCTAATAATAAATCTGTTAATATTTCTGAGAGTAATATTAACTATTATACTCCTTTTTACTATAATTATTAGTATTATATTAACTTTTTAATTATAAGATATATAGCTGGTTATACTTATAGAGTTATATCTATTATAAGTAACTATAGCTTATTTTAATAGCATAGAGCTAGAAGGAGTAATAGAACTTATTATATTATTTACAGACACACTTCCTTAGCAGCACATTATAGCTCTTACACTAGTAACTCTAAACTAGCACAGACAAGCTATATATACCTTATCCAGGTAGCTTGTTTATAGGGAGAGAGAACTGCATAAACAAACAGCTGTGATATTTCTATTAGAAACCAGTATAGTAAGTTTATTATAGCCTACTTTACTAATTATCACACTACTTAGATACTAAATTTTCTTCTGCTCTTTTAAGGCAGATCTAATCTTACTTAAGCACTTATATTGCCTTGCCTTTATATATATACATATTAATCTATATGATCCAGCTTGTTAGATCCAGTCTTCAGCCTTAATAGTAATAATATGAGGAATTAAGTCGGCAGTTATATGATTCTCATATTAGCCTTATTGGTTCTGTGAAAGACCTATTAATAGGGTAGTGCTGGTCTCGCCAGTTTTGCCAGTTTTGCCAGCCTTGTTGGTCTTGCTAAGGGGCGTGTTAGTCTCACTAGCAGGGGCATAGAGAAGCTGCGGTTACAGGGACATACACCTTTGCCACGCTTATCAGGCAGGATATAATAACTTTAACAGGCTATAATATATATATTTATAGCTGTATATATTTATGGCTGTATATATTTATAGATCCTCTAAGAGTAGTCACTTTGGGAGAGTGCCCGGTGAGGAGGTGCCTATTTTAGGACTCGGGTTATTAATCTTAATATAGTAGATATAATAGTACTTAGCCTGTCTTATCTATTAGGTGCCTATATAAGATAGCTGCCCTCCTGCTCCAGTCTGTTAATAAATTCTATTAAAGATCTTAAATACTAATCCACCTATACCTTAAATATATAAGGAGAGATATAATATTATATATATTTATTAGTAATTAATACTATAAACTTATATAGGTTAGAATAGAACCTAGGCTATTTGCCTTTCTCTAATTTTATAGATTAGTAGGTATTAACTAAACTTATAAAAGTTTAGAAAGGGGGATCTTAGAATGCTTTATAGAAGGGGGAAAAGGTAGGTCTAACTAATAAATCAGGCTGTAACTGAACTCTACTAACTGACTTATAGATTTGGAAAAGAAAGGGATAAGTTATAAGAGCTATAATAAAAGCAAAGCAGGAATATATTGCTCTCTATATAAAGTAGCAGAAAGACGCTAAAGTGGACTTAAATATATTATAAGTAGCTGAGTTTATCTATAAAAGTGTTAATATAGATAACTAAGTTTAACTTATATTAAGGAATTACTGCCTAGCTAGCTTATTAGTAGCTCTATCTTATAAGTGTTATACTAGTAGTACTATTAATAAGCTAGATATAAAAAGAGGATACTTTAATATTAATACTAACTTTAATAGAGGTTCTTATCTAATCTAGGTAGTAGAGGTATAATTAGAGAAGATAGAGAGTCTAAATAATAAAGAGGCTTCTAAGATAGTTATTAGTTAAGCTATATTATATATAGTTAGCTTAAATGCTATTAAGGAGCTAGATAAGGAGGAACCCACTTAGAAGTTTACTAAGAAGGACCTTGCTTAGTAAAAGTATAATTGCGTGGATTTAGATTTAGATTTTTAGTGGTAAACTATATAATTATAGAGAGTACTAAAGCTTATAGGAATATTTAGAGAATGCTTAATAATAATCTGTGATTATATTTGAATTTATTTATATTTGTATCTAAATGGATAACTATATTTATATGCGCTTTTTTAATAGAGATATCTACTAGGAAAGTTTAGGAGCTTTAGTGGTAATGTCCTCACACATAGGGGTTTGGAAGCAATTCCACGAACAAT
The DNA here is from genome assembly GCA_036785495.1 of Colletotrichum neosansevieriae. Lineage (NCBI taxonomy): Eukaryota > Fungi > Ascomycota > Sordariomycetes > Glomerellales > Glomerellaceae > Colletotrichum > Colletotrichum neosansevieriae. The sequence goes on along the minus strand of JAVHLV010000146.1, from coordinate 116,681 downwards.
ATGTGAGGTATATGCACTTTTACATTAGATATTATATACTATTTCATGCCTTGTGATTACTAATAGAATGCGTTCTGATTTGATAGTATGTGGTATGTTTAGTATATGTAGAAGAGTTTAGCTGTCCGGGCTGGCTAACTGGGCAATACTCTACTTATTAGTTATTTTAACTTTGTAAATAGCTAAATAAGCGCTTTATAAGTTAGTAGAACTTCGCCCGCGCGCCTTTGCCCGCGCGCCTTTGCCCGCGCGCCTTTACCCGCGAGCCTTTGCCCGCGAGGCTAATTAGCTAATAAGTAGACGATTACTTAGTTAGCTAGAAACTACCTATTACCTAGATAGTAAAATTTATATAGGGAATAAGTCTTTCTATTATAAATAGTTTAATTAGATTCCAGAGAAATAGAATTAGTATATATAATTATTTAGTTAAAGAAAAATAAAGGAGTAATGCTAGCTACTATATCCTGCTTTAGTTTAGTTGCAATAAGATAAGTTATTAAATTGTGTATACTATAACACCCTTAACCCCACTAGCTCTGGAACCTAGCTAGGTTTCTATAATTAAGCTCTCTGTTATTACTCTTTATAGATAGATTAAGCACCCCGTTATTGCCTTTAAATTTTAATTAATAGTCTGAATATACTATTATCTCTAGTATTGCTCTCTCCTATATTTATTAGCTTTAGTAAGTATTATAAATTTCTTATACTTAACTATAGCAGCTTAAAGAGGAAGGCTTTCTATACTAAGAATAAGGGTTCCCTAAAGAAGTAAAGATTATTCTAAAGCTAGATTATTAGATATCTAGTACTTTATAAAGATAAATTAGGAGTTAGCAGTTTATAGTTTAATATTTAATTTAAATTATATTTTCTCTTTTTCTAAACTATCTATAGCTTATAGTAGCATAGAGTATATTATTAAGGATTATAAATATTATTTATAATTAGCTTTTATAATTTGAGACTGCTTATATAAAGAGTACTATACTTTTCTATAAAGTGTCTGAGAAAGAGATATATTACTAAATTTGCTATATCTTTATATAGGCTATTTTAGTAACTTAGCTGCTAAGTCTATACACTTAGAGCTTTAATATTATTAGTGCTCTATATAATAGCTATTTATATAGCTGCTATAAATCTGGAAGTTTTAGCTGCCTATAGGCTAGAAGTAACCTTAGAGTATAAAATATAGTGCTCTTTTTATATTATAGTATATAATAAGATATTTCTAGTTACTTAGTTTATCTATATCTATGCTATAAACTATATACTATCTACTTTACTTTATAGTTACTTAATATAAATAATATTATTATAATTACTAAGGATATCTATAAGAGCTGTTAAGGTTCTAGTATAAATGCTTAAAGCTAAGGGAATCTATTTTATAAATGTCTGCTCTTAGCTGCTTGCTTTTAATATATCTACTTAATTAGTACTAGAGATTATACTTATATAAAATATAATACTAGTAGTAAGTTTCCTTGCTAAGTATCTATGCTATATTATATACTAAGTGGTATATTAGGGTGGGATAAGACTAGAAGTTTATAGAGTTACTCTTACTATTACTTAGCTAAAATATCTTATAGATATATAAGTTTAGGTAAAATAACTTTCCTAGAAGTAAACTACTTATACTATTATAGATACTAGATAGCTATTATAATATTTTCTAGTATTTTGTAAAAATATATAAAAACTACTAGATATTAACTGAAAACTAGTACTCTAACTTCTATAGAAGTGCTATTTAGGTTATAGACTTATTTAATAAGCTGGTTCTGTCTCTAAGCTACTTAGAATTACTTACTAGAATAATATAGCCTCAGAACTATAGGAATCTGAGTGCTAAAGCTCTATATATATTAGATAATAGGGCTATTTTGGATAAAGTTATAGTTAGTTTAGCTTAAAATATATTAGCTCTATAAGAATTACTAGTTTAGCTTAAGATAGTTAGTATAGGTAAAGATCTTATAACTAGAGGGTAACTGTTTTAATATAATATAGAGATAAATTATAAAAATAAATAACTTATAAGTTAATAAACTTACTATTCTGTTAAACCTTAAAATAGTAGATAACTCACTAAAATATCTATTATTAATCCTACTTATTATCTAGCTCTCTAAATATTAAGGAAACTATTATAACTTTTTAATATCTTAGGATATTATGCTGCTAGAATTGCTGAGAGATTCTAATAAACTAACTTAAACACTAACTCTCCTCTTAATTAGAATCTTTCTAGAATTGCAGCGTTAAGCTCTATACATACTAATACTAGTATATAATTATTAATCTTAAACCTATATAGTGCTAGTATATAAACTACCTTAAATAATTTAGTAACTTTAATATCTATATAAGTAGCTTTAACTTCCTCCTTTATACCTATTAATAGAAAAGTAAGTGAGTAGGGAGCTTACTTAGTAGTAGTATCTTCTAGCACTTTAATATCCTCTTAACCTACCTTAAAGCGTCTAAGAGAGGCTAATATAGCTATTAATGCTCTAAAACGTCTAAAAACTCTATAACTAAGTGTTAATATGCTTAGTAAGAGATAGAAGGAGGCAGTCTTTATAGCTAAGAACTTCTAACTTACTACTAAGGTATTTACTAGAGCTTAAGCTACTATCTAGACTTTTAAGACTTATATTATATAGGTAGAGTAGCTATTATTATAGATATTAGAGCTAACTATATCTAAGGCTTTGCCTCTTAATTAGTAATTAGAGATTTATAATACTATACTACTCTTAGAAAATATAGGTAATAATATAGCTTAGAAACTTTCTATACTTAATAAGGCCTCCTGCCTGCTCTATATTAGTCTTAAGTATAATTCTATCTTATAGTTATATATATATATACTGCTATCTATTAAATAGTCTAGTATACTTCTATATTAAGCTAGAGTTACTATACTATTCTTTAATAAGATATTATTTTTATCTATTTATAATCTTTTACTACTCTTAGACTATTCTGAATTAATAGTCTTATCTAAGTATTAACTTTATATAAGATTTAAGCTATTAGTATTCTATATTTTAAGTTAGGTAAATAAAGAAGCTAAGTTATACTTATTAAGAGGAAATCCTATACTACCTAGAAGCTTTATTATAGGATCTAGATAACCTACTAACTTTTAGGTATAAAGACTACTAGTTATTACTAACTTATAGTTATCTTTATTAGATATAATCTAGGTGCCTATATAATTAGTTATTTTATAAGTAGTAGGCTAGATAGATAAAGTCTCTATATTAGAACTCTAGATTATATCTAAAATATTAGTTTAGATACTATCTGTTAGCTAGCTGCTATCTATGCCTGTTTTCTAAGATAACTATTATAGTGTGCCTTGTTTACTAGAGGATATATTTATTATTTAAGGCTTCTTTCTAGCTCTATCTGGGATAGGAGAGAGTAATTAATAGTATAAGAGCTTAAGCCTATTAACGCTTTATAAATTAGCTAGTAGCCTATCTTTGCTTTATTAGATTATTAAATAGAAGGTAACTATTAGAAAGCCTTTTAGTAGATATAGCTAGTATTCTTTAGATAAAGTTATATCTTTTTAAGAGGTATTAGAATATAAGTAACTAAGATAGCTGTCTTCTTAAGCTATTACTATATATTAAAGCACTATACTACCTCTAAGATATCTATATTAGGGGCTAATTTATTAGAAAAGCTCTATATATAATTATATTTAGGCTATTACTACTATAAGATTCTAAACTCTAAGGCTAAAGGGTGTTAACTGCTAAATTACTAAAATAAGATATATTATATAGTTTAGACCTCTTCTAGAGCTCTTAGCACTTCTAGCACCGCACCCACTGCGTGAGGCTCTATATATAGACCTTTGCCTATAGCTACTCCTTTTCTGCTATAATAGATAACTTCTTCCCACTTACTCTATACCTATATATATAATAAGATATAAGGGGGTCTTTTATAGTTTAAATAACTTTAGTTTTTATTAGATTATATAAGCTATTTTAAATATAAAAGAGAGATATCTAAGTAATTATATATTAATTTTAAACTATATAAAGCAGTATTCTAACTATATCCTAAAATATATTAAAAAGTGCAGACTAGATACCTTATATTTTAAGGTATTTTTCCAGGGTATCTCTTGCTCTTTGTATTTACTCTAAAGCTAGTTAGCTGGTTTTCTTTTAATAAGTATTAATAGTATAATCTCCTATCCTATTACTAAAGGCTTAGTTAAAAGTAGTCTATAAGTAAAGAAGAAAATCTTTTAAGCTATGCCTTTAAGTAAGAATCACACTCTTACTATTATCAGGAGTACTTGCTATAATATTAATAAAACTAAACCTATTAAATATTTATAGTATATTAGTATTCTTAGCCTGCCTAAATCTCTAGGCGTTTTATAAATACTAAGCTACTAAGATTAAGTAGATATACTCTATGCCTGGATAATTTTTATTTTTCCTTAGTAAGGTAACACTAAGATAGTTTAAGTTCTATATAAATAAAATTTCACTCTAGATATATCTTAGTTAACGGGAAAGTTTATTCTCTAGGTCTCTAATAAGCTTAATTTATTTTATATCTTTATCTTTTAGCTCTAAAAGGTATAAAGAGCCTAAATAGTATAGCTTTTACTTCTTATATAAACTATATATATATTCTAATTACTAGCTTAATACTATACTCTTTCTTAACTTAGTATTAGAATTATCCTAGCTTAAATTTATATCTTCCTTAAATTCTATATTATAATTTTAGATTTCTTTATTAGATTATATATCCTTAAACTTAATCTAAATATAGCTATTATCCTTATTATAGTAATTATTTCTACTAGCTTATCTATTATTATTAGACTAATTATTATTAGATATAGATATAGACTTCACTTTTAATAACCTAATATATTATTTTAGATTATCTTTATTTAAAATAATACTATAGTTATTATTAATTCTTCCAGCTTTGCTTCTTCCTTTTAGCTAAGTATATTTAGTATTAAACTTACTAGGTTACTCTATATCTAATATAATAAGTATTATACTTCTATCTTATATCTACTATCTATTTTATGTTTCCTTACTAAATTTATTATTAGTATATCTCTTATTTTTATCTGCCTTCTTCTTTATCTTTATTACTTCTCTATCTTTTCTCCTTTTCTTATTCTTAGCTTCCTCCTCCTCCTTTCTCTTATTCTCCTTATCTTTCTTTTTCTTCTATTCCACTTTTTCCTATTTCTGCTACTCCTTTTCTACTCTTTATTAATTATTTTCTATATTAGTTTCTATATCTTAGTTATTATCTATATCTTAGTTATTCTCTAAAGTCTATATCTACTTACTATATTTCTCCTTAATATTCTCTTATATATTTATCTCCTTACCTTCTCCCCCCTTATAGCTCTTATTAACTTTAATATCTAAAATAATAGTCTCTATACCTAGATAAGTATAGTTTGCTCTTTTAAGCTTTTTGCCTTAGTATTTATATTCTAGAAGCTAGTCTATATAGAGTATATAGATTTAATACTACTTTATAATAGTATACTTCTAAGTTTTAATAATAGGTGAAATTTCTAGGGCTAGTAGGTGGATATTCTTAGCCCTAACCTATATAATAAATTCCTCTGAGAAATCCTTCCCCTTAAGGATTATTGCTTTAAGATTCTTAGCTTTTGCTCTAAGCTATTCATAGTTATACTCAGGATACTTTCCCGCAAAGGAAACATAATATCCCTTAAGAGATATATTAGCTTTTAAAAGCTCCTATACAGCTAAACCTACCTATATCCACGCCTATATAGTAAAATATAGCCATAATAGTGATCTTCTTTCCCTTATCTAAGAATTTGCTCTATTTACAAAGCTGCCTAGTAATAAGAGGCTAGTTAATATTAAGTTTTAGAAACCGCTTTATAATATTACTAGTTTTATAATTAGTTATAGATAATATAAGCTTTATAGCTTCCTCCTTCTATAGCTTGCCCGCACTTATATTAGCTATCTTAGATTACAGGACATACTTCTAGAACTTACACAGCAATATCACCACATTAAGCTCTAATTTACCAGCCTACCCCTAATTCTTTGCAAATAGCTTCCACTCAATATTATAGCATATAGTAGGCTCGTTCTCGTACGACCGCTCTGGCTCCTAATCAGCGTATAGCACAAACGTTAGGGCAGCCCTGGCGGGTCTCAGGCGGCTTCTATAGGCTAAAGGTGCAGGTTAAGATACATCATCAGAGGAAGAAAGCCTAGAAGACTGGGAGTCGCTGTCATCATCAATAGTCCAAGCTTCGTATCAATCACAATCGCAAGCTAGCGCAGGAGACTTAGACCAGAGAATAACTAATCCAGATCATATGCGTCAATATGTACTTTAGCAAGCCAACTCAAGTAGCGCATGAAGCAACTCACACTATCACTGTGGAGCAGCAGACATAGATCCTGGCTTAGTACTTAGACTACTTCCCGATACCTGGATCTAAAAATAATCACAGCCAATCTTAGATTATTACGGCTTATTTTGCAGCCAAAATTAGACTTTCTAGCTTAATTAAGGTAGTCTGTGATAGTGAAATGTCCTCTCTATATATTAAAGATTATATATTTATGCTAAAAGCGGAAGACATATTTGCACCAAACTATATATATAGCGCGTTACCTATAGTCTCTTTTATACTAGAAAACTATCTCTTATTATATTACTACTAAATATAGTAACTATAGCGGTTTAATAGCTATGCTTAATTAGCAATCTAGGTATAGAAGCCAGCTATTTGATTATTATCCCCTTCTATAATAGGTAAATTTCACCTTATATCTAGTTATCTTAACGAGAAACCCATAAAGTGGAGATATCTGCTCACTATATATGCAATCTATATTCTAATAACTAAATCTAAGCTTCCCACTAGTAATAATTAGCTCTATTTGCCCACTTCCTTTAGCTACTACTTAACTCTGCGCTGTAGGCTATAGCTACTTCTATTCTCTATTTTTATATTATTAAGTCTCTTAGTTTCTGGCTAGTAAAGAAAGGGGTCTGAGGTTATATTACCTACTAGTTAATATACTATAGATAGTCTTAATATATAGATAATATTTTCTATACTACCTTATCTAATATAGATATAGTATATAGAAATAGCTAATTAGGCTTAGCTAGCTATTTTTAGGTAATAGATAATATTAACTTTCTAATAAGGGGGTCTTTTTATAATAGAGTAGATATAGTGTCTTATTTATATAGGTAGCTATATAGATATAAGCGTTAGTTAATGCTTATCTAAAAGACTAAGCTAGGAGTTATTTTAGACTAAATAATAGATAACTAGCTATATAGTAGGTTAGTAGTAGTTAGTATTATAAGTTATATAGGTTATTATTATTATTATAAGTATATTAAGGTAACTAACTGTATTATAAGCTAAAGCTTTAGTAATAATAACTCTGTTTTTATTGCTCTCTATTATATACTATATCTCTATATATCTATAGTAATATATTGCAGTGTATATAATAGGTATATTTGGGAACGGCCTAGCAGCAAGCAGAAAACTCAGCATTTTAGTGTTAAGCTATGCTATATATAGGATAGACTATAACTTAAAATTCCTAATTCTCAGCAAGCTTACCTTTAATATCCTAGCTATCCCTTTAATAGCCATAAACTATAAGCGTATATTCAGCTTAGCAAAGTTAATAATAACTTTATAGAGGCTTTTAATAAAGCCTTCTTAAATAGAAATAGCTTACTAACTTAAGACCTACTAGGAGGGGGTATTATTAGGCTTAGAAATATATACTATCCCCCTAAGTAATAGGTCTAGGCTAGACTTTTATAAGTTAATATACTAATAATTATATAATAGCTTTACTAAGTACTAAAATAATAAATATAGCTTTAAATTAAGCTAATTATTTAAATTAGCAGCCTTAACTTGCCTTAATTAATTAGAATTAAGCACTTATCTAGCTTTAACTCCTATAATTAAATATACTCCACTCCTAGAGCTTATAACCTTTTATACTTAGTAATTATATTAAGAAAAGTTACTATAGTGATCTTTTAGGCATATTTAAGTTATAAGAAGTTAGAGTAACTAACTTTAGTATAGAGCAAAAGCTTTAGTAACTTAATAATATATTATTATAATCACCCCCTATTCTATACTATATAGCTACCTTAGTGAGAAGCCTAATTGTTTATAATTGCTTAGGCTGTGATTCTTTGTGAATTCTTTATAGTTACCCAGTCTAATTAAGTTTATCCACCTAGCCTTTATATCCTTATTATTAGTAAACTTCTAAGTGGAACCTCTATTACTTATATATATCTATAAAGGATATCTTAACTAGATATTTAAGAGCTATCCTGATATCTAGCTTATGGATTATTATTATTAATATCTATAGCTTAGAGAGTTACTCTATTAATTAGATATAACTCTTCTTCTAGATCTCCCTTTCTTTAAATTAGATTATTAGGTATTCTTTTAGATTTAGCGTTACTGCTAAACTATTCTCTCTTTATATTTAGCTGTGTTAATCTCTTACTTACTATATACTTATGAGAAGAAGTTGTAGGTAAGCTAGACCCTGAGGTTTAACTATTCTCTCTGTAGCAAGAACCTGTAGTAATGTTACTGCAGGTTCTTAAATAAATATAGTATCTCTCTTCTTTTATTTAGTATGTTGCCTGGTTTTCTTTTACTTAGTCCCGTCTCTTTTTTAAATAAGTATAGGGGTTATAGGTATTAGTATTACTATGGTAGCTTTATAATAGTTTCTCTAATAACAGCTAGCTAAAAGCTGTAATCTAATAAGTATAGGCCTATAAGAGGGTGATATAAAAGTGAGATAAATACTACTACTATTCTCTTCTAGCTTTTTAAGCTTATTATTAAACTATTTTAAAGCTTCTTTTATAGTAGTCTGCTAAGCTGATAAGCTAGGGGAATAAATAATTGCCCTTATAAATATTTATATTATTTGTGTTATTATATAATAATATATTAAAGCTGTAGTATAAGACTTATGCTTTTAACTTAAGATCTTAATTTGGAATTATAGTGGGTAGGGGTTTCTATAGTTTAGAATAAAAGCTAGAGCAGGGTAAGTGTTTATATAATAATTTTAGTATTATATTAAAGCTCTCTTAAGTTAGGTAAGCTAGAACCTCTTTAAGCAGGACTTTCTCTAAGTTAGCTCTTTGTAAGCTGCTATTAGCCTGTTACTTAAAATAACTTCTTATATTAAGCTATATAGCAGCCTTAGTTATGCTATATATATATCCTCTCTCTAGGCACTCTTACTTAGCTGGATAGTAAGTAGGGGTATAGTAATATATCTTTTTACTGCCTTAGCTATTTTAGTAACTATGGCTTGTAGATAATATTATTGTGCTGCTTAATATCTCTTAGCTAGCTATTCTGAGAAAGTCTTGCTTAGATAATATGTGGAAGTATATAGCCTAAACTACGGCAATATAATATATATACCTGATTTCTCAGCTATATAGATCTAACTCTTCTTATTTTTAGGTTAAGGTGTATCTTAGTGGTATTATTATTTTAATACTTTATCTCTTAGATAGATTTAGCTATTACTGCCGCCTTAATATAGCTTTAATAAGTAAGCAGCGCTTATATATATATATAATTCTGGGTTCTTTACTAGGTATATCTACCCTTTAGCATAATTACTAATACCTTAATATAAGTAATAGTATTATTTTAGCCCGCTTTAATAAGTCTAATTGCTTTTTAGATTAGTATCTAATTTGATTTATGCTCTAATTATTATAAGCGTTGCAATTTTTCTCAGAATATATTAAGGAGTATCTAGACTTCTAACAGATTGCAGTAAAGCGGCAAGGCCTAGTAGAATAACTAACTCTGGTTAACAGAGTCTGCTATAGAATATAGTGATAACAGTAAGAAAGCAGACTTAACTATAACTGTTAAGCCTCACTAGGTCTTAGGTTATAATATTTAATTAGGTGTATATCTATGGGTGGAAAAGGAAGTAAATAATTTAGGCTAATCTATATATATATCTTTATGTACTAGAGTGGACTTGCTATATTCTGTGTTTCTTATATAGTTATCTATAATAAAGAGTTAGCTCCTCCCTAATATTACTATTAGCAGAAAATATCTAGTTAGCTACTAGTATAGTTAAGTTTAAGCGTTACTATATATATGTTACCTTAGACACTAATAGTATTAGAGGGGAAGCTCTAGTGCTATAATATAAATAGGGTTTTATCCTACTACTACCCTTATATCTACTACGCCTCTATTCTATAAGAATAACACTGTATATGAGAAGTCTTTAATCTATTATAGGGTGGTAAGTCTGAAATTAAACAGTCACAGTGATATGATTACTAATTCGAAGCTATCTAGAGATCAAACTATATATGTGCAAAGATGGAAGAAACCTAAGCTATCTGTGAATTATGCTAGGACTAGAGTAGCTGGTGGGAGCAGATTTGTGTAGCGATCAAAGTAGCAGAAATTCCCCCTTACTGTGAAGAAGCTAAGAGCAAGAGACTTCTATAAAGCGATTTTATAATACAACCCCTTAGGAGACCTGTTTATAAGGACTACTAAATTCCTTCTAAGATAATAAACTAGAAGCAGGGTAGCTAGCAAGACTCAGCCTAAGGATCTATGGTAGGGGGATTGGGACTATCAGGAACTCCTCCTAGTAAGTCTCCTCCTTGTTCTCTCGATATAATTGCAATGGCAGATCTTTGGCCGACAAGAGGCCTGAATATCTATAAGATGTAAAGGACTTTGACTTCCTCTAGAAAATATTTGAAACTAGAAAGGCTGGACTTATAATTGTTAAATATAAGATCAAGAATATAGTCTTAATAATAGTTAGCAATACTCTCTCTATTAGTGATAAGACACTTTATAAGTTAATTAATGCGATCTGGATATTTTAACGACAGGAGCCCAGGAAGGCCTTTAAACTTAATAACCTATATCGAGACCTCAGTATCTTTCCCATTAATAGTCGCTCTAATATAATCTAGTAGTTTGAAAAGTAGAAGTCTTATATCTAGTAGATAAAATATTTCACCCCTCTTATATTCTAGATATCTCTCTAGTTCATAGTTCTTCACAAAACCCTTTTAAACACCCCTCTAAGCACTTAAATTTTATTATGCGTGATAATAAATAAGAATGTGTGAGATAATATAATTAGTCTTAATATTGCTAGAAGAGACCTAAGAGAGCAAACTAATCTAGTAACTAAGAAAACAGAAAGGAATAGAAAGAAGTAATTATAATAATAGATCTTCTAAGGGATAGTTACTTGTAACGAGGTATAAGTGCCTCCTCTAAACCTCTATTTTTATAAAATTAGGCAAAGTGAGTAATCTAAATAAGAGATCTTCCTAAATAAGAGAGAAACTCTCTTATATTGCTTGTGGTATAAAGGGACACACTTAGGAGACTTTTTCTTTCTATCTATATCCGTAATCTGTATATCCTAAATAGAAGAAGAGATTTAACGTTAAAAACAGAATTAAGAAGAATATCTTTAAACTTCTAAAGCTTAAGATATATCTTACTAAGCCTGAATAACTATATAATAGCTATAGAGATCTATTTGCAGTATTGTAACTAAAGCAGCGTTTAGTATATCACTTTTAAGCTATTTATAGAAGTATATACTTACTAATAATAAAGGATTAAGAATTATGCTTTTTGGGATCCTTTACGCTTTTATACTAATTAAGAAGCTTTAGGAGGAGATCTTATCTAGGCTATAACCTAGAAAGTCGTTAAGAAATATAGAACTGTTACTATTATTAGTTTCAGTAAAAGAGGTTAGAAGTTAATAAGACTATGCAATATTGCTTATTATAGTGAATTTTATATTAATATTATATTCCAGGACCTTCTTCTCATAAAGAGGGGCATCTAGCCTAACTTCAGCCTAGGAAATAGTAGTTTAAGATAGATAGATCTTACTTACGTCTGTAAAAGTTAATTTAACTTAAAAGGAATAATATACTAGCTATTTAGAGAAGAAGCCTCTATCTAGGAACTAGATCTTATAGTATAGAAGGATAGGATATCCTAGCCTGATAGCCTTAAATTATCTTTAATAAGTATTAGAAGGACTTAAGATAAAGTTAGATTAGCGCTGTGATAATATGGAAACTGTTAACTATAACGTCTGTGCAAAGTTAAAGGTAAAGATAATTATTAGAAGAGCTCTAAGAGCCTTAGTTAACTAGTCTTAATCAGGAGTTTCTATTCTATGTGGATAATAGTATTACTTTATATCTATATAAGTAAGAGGCTTCTTACTATAAAGATATTATATAATAATAAGAGGTTCTTTATTGCAAAGTAGATAAAGACCTTATAGGGTATCTAGGCATAGAGATATTTAGAGATCACCCTAAGCATAAGATATATATCAATATATTAGATCTATAAGTATAAGGGCCTTAATATAATCTCTTATATTAGATCTAAGATATAGACACTTTAATAAATATAGTTAAACTATTACCTTAAAAGAGCAAGCCTTAACAGCCTTAATAACTATATATAAATATAATATTAAAAGTCTTATATATAATACTATAATAACAGGACTATATATTGCCTTTATAGTAAGCAGGCTAAGCATGTTAGAGAGCAGAGCTCTTAAATACCTATATTAAATAAGAGGATAATATTAGGCTAGTAGTAGTAGGTAAGATTATATAGAGTATAGGGCTTAGAACACTATATCTATTAATAGTATCTGAGTCTTATATATATTGCATTGATCTTATTAAATAGATCGCGCTGAATAGGAGTAATAGAGCTGTTATGACTTATATAGGCTGGGTAAGCTATATAAGTCTCTCTGCCTAATCTTACTTATAAGATTAATACTGCTATTTAGATATAGGTAATTATAATAATTATACTAATAATTTAAGTTAAATAAATAAGGTGCGGTTATTAATTAACTTCTTATACTAGCCTAGAATTAAATAATAGATTAATCTCTTTAGATAACTATCCTATTATAATTATATTGCTTATAAATAGCAAGAAACTATAGATAAAGATCCTAATAACTCCTCCTAACTATACTGTCTCTTCCTTCTTATATAATCTATTACAGCTATGCTTGCTTCTATCCACCTTTTAGATATCCTTATTAGTAGAGCAGCAGAGCTACAGAAATAGACTATCTATTAATAGAATATAGGATATTTTCCACTTTAAGGCCCTCTAAGGGTATAGGAAGTCTAAGAGTATAATCACAGACTAGTATATTAGATCCTGAGGTGAGGGAGCAGGTCTTATTAAAACTATATATATATAGGCTGTCTAAGATATTATAAAGCTTATAATGCTGAGCTACCTAGCTCTCGGGCTGTAAATAACAGTATAACATAAAGTTTATACTGTTTGAGGCAGAGAGCAGCAGTCTTCTATCTTTAGACAGCAGTCTGACACAGTTCTGCGCATAAATATATTTATACTCTATCTATACTAGCCCTCCCTGGACTGGAGCCTGCGTTGCTGATATCTCTGTTACTAGGTAGTTCTACGTATTATAACTTATATTATAGGTACCACCTAATTAATTAATTTTTAGAATATATATGCTTTGGTTATTACTTAATATTCTCACGCAGATATTATTATAATTAACTACTATTAGCTAATATGTAACGCAGTTATGATTTATCTTGCAGCCTAAGATTCTAACTGAGGACTAATATATATTATAAGGGGTGAGACCCTACTACTTACTAACTACTAGATTGTTTTGGGTAATAATAAGCATAGTAATTATATAAAGCTATATTATAGTATAAATAAAAAATAAGTAGAAATCGTTTTGGCTAGTTATAGTTATATGTCTTTAAATATATTAACTGTGTATAGCGTTTAATTAGTCAGGTTTATAGAGCTACTTTTCTGCTAACCAGGCTACTAGATAGATAAAAGAACCTAATAGATATTTATATAGTTAGTCTTATACTTTAGTAAGTATATAGTTAGTATATTTATATAATAAAATAGTTCTATGTAAAGCCTATATTTTACTAAGTCTTAATCTTAATAGCTTCTTAGTAATTAGATTTATATATATTTATCCCTTAAATACTTTTAGCTATCTTATACTGCAAATACCTTATTAGAGCCTCTAGCCACTACATAGTGATTTTACCTACTTTATAACAGACCTTCTAACTCCGCGCCGCGCCTCCTGATAATATATATAGCCTTTAGTTATATAATCCTATTCTAACCACAGCCACACTTACATATACCTATCTATAGCCTTATAATTCTTAACTTTGTAGTTTAATAATAATATCTATTAACTTATCCTCTTATCTATTACCTATACTGCTATTAAATACTATCTCTATCACTGCTTTATCTACTAGTCCCCTTATTTAATCAGGCTAGCTAACACCTTTATAGCTTTGCTATTATTAGTAATACTCTTTCTATATTAAAGCAGTTAGTATAAGCTATACTTACTAATATTCCCCTATAGGGCTACCTTAACCTTAGTATTATAGAGAGTTTATTTAAAAAAGGGCTAATATATAGAGTGTATAATAACCTAATTAACTTCTAATACTATATTTACTTATTTATATATAATATTATTATACATCTAGTTATCCTCTATAGGGGTATTAATAAGGGCTCTTCTAAGAGCTATACTAATAATATGCTATTAGTATTATCTAGGCTGCTTAATAAAACAGAGTGTTTTATTAATTATATTAATACTAAAATCTTATATAATCTTTTATATATTATTAATATTAATAGGTATACCTTATATATAGCTAGCATATTAATATACTAGGTCTAGTGCTAATATCTTAGAGGACTTATTATAGGTTAATAAGGATAAGAAAGAGAGATAGATATAAAGCCCTGCTTATAGAGCTTTTTATGCTTCTAGCTGTGAGAACCTCTTAGAAGGTTAAGGAGTTATTTCTTATATATATAGCACCTTGCTAGAAGGTTTACCTTTTAGGTGTTTTTCACAGCACCTTACTAGAAGGTTTAGCAAAGGCAATTCCAGGCTATAAGAGCTTTAGTAGCCTACTTAGCTCTAATATAATTAGCTCTATTATATATAGTATGGTGTTATCTATACTATTACTATTCTGCTAGTCTATTTAGCTAGAGTATATATCTGACTTTATATAGTAATATTTAGAGGGTTTACTTACTAGCAGAAATATATAGGGTTTCTATATTATTATCTTTAACTAGTAGAGGGTATAGGTTAAAGTGCCTCTATAGTGTTTCCCAAATTATACCTATAAACTAGGTGAATTTATTATAGTCTTTTTTGCAGGGGGCTGCGTTATAACTATAAACTTAATACCTTATTAGTTTTCTAACTAATCTTTATACCTCTTAAAGATTTAGATTTACTAAGAATAACTATTATAGCTAGCTAACTAATAGTAGGTTTATATTAATAATAAGTTAGAGATTAATATCTGTAAATAGTTAATAGTTATTCTTAGATCTAGTTAAGTAGATTATAGATCTTTAAAGGTTTTAGTAATCTTAGTAATCAGTTAAGACCTTAATAAGAGTTATAGAGTAGCTAGCACTTAGATATAGCTAAAAGTACTAGTGAGGGTAATTATAAAGTTAATACTAAAGAGCTATAAAAATCTATCTCTAAGCCAGGCTTAAGTCTATCCTATATATAAGTCCCAGATATCCTTCTTTACCTAATAAGTCCTCTAAGTGATTACTAGTAGGTTATCTAGGATAAGCACTTATAATCTTAGATGTGAGCAGCTTATATCTTATCTTATTAGTGCTTATGCTTCCTTCTAGTTATATAATTTGCACTATAGTTCTTCCTTTCTTAAAGGATCCCTATATATTCCCGTAGTTCTATATATAAACTCTATAGGTCTCCTTCTATTAGTTATACCTAACAGGTTATAACAGTAACCTTATTAGGTAAGCAGATAGATAGAATCTTATATAGACTATAAAGAGATTTCAAATTTGCTATAGCCCGTGCACTTTCTTATAATATTACCTAACATAATATAACGCTACTGTGGCAGAGCTGCAGATAGTTATATAGCACTTTAGTTAAAGGAGAAATATATATATAGGGTGGCTGTTTTAGTGATAAACCCAGCTATAAGTATCATATAATATTATTTCCACTTAATATGCCTGCAGTATCCTATAATACTATTATATATACTATCTCTTAGTCTTTCTTAGTAGAGCTTATTATTAGATAGATAATTTAAATAATATATCTAATAGGGCAATAACTAGAATATTTAGTGAAACTTAGTATACTATTTACTATAAGTAGTTATTCCTAGAGTAATAGATAAATAATTATACTAGAAAGCAGAAGCTAGTTTATTATCACTCCCTACTATATAGTATATAGTTATATCTGCTAACTAGTATCCTAGCTTATTTAGTTATATATATGCAAATAATTATCTATAAGGGTTTCTATTTCTATATCTTAAGTTACTAATAACCGGACAGGGATTTTATTATCCACTATCTTTTCTATTTTAAAATATTATGCGCGCAAACCTATAAGTAACTTAAGATAAAACTAAGCAATATATAGTTTTTAGCCGATAATACAGGCTTTCTATACTCTAACTTAAAGACCAGCCTTATATATAGGTCTTTAGATCCTATTTAAAGCCTTAATAGGTGATTAACAGACTTAATTATATATATAACTGCTAAATCCAGCGTATTTATATAATATATACTTAGTTTGCTACTATTTCTTTAACTATATTAGTATATCTGCTATTAGTATAATATAAATAGTTTTTACCTAGTTTAAGGATACTAATCTTATTATATAACACTACTATAAGACTAGTATTACTAACCTTATCTATACTAGCTTCCTAAAATATTATTCCACCTAATCTATAAGATTTAATAAAGGCAGCCTTCTTCTAAATAGATAATAGACTATTATAGCTAATTAGCTCCTGCACTATAGGATCCTAACTATATATTACTCTAAGTATAGTATTATATACTTCTCTAGCCTCTAGCTGTGGGAGATCTTTGCTATCCCAGACTCTATCTTACTATAATCTATGCCTAACCTCTAAGGATAGATCACTAAGGCTAGCAGTATTCTAAAAGCTTTACCTATAGATAGGTATACTTAATATAATCTTTTAGCTTAAAATACTAGCAGCAATATAGGCTAATACCATAATATCTATTAAGAAAGGCATTAACTATAGCTAAGATATACTGCTATATAGATTTACTTAATATACTATAATAGAATCCTATATACTAGAGTAGTTATAAGATATAAGATAAAGGCAGTTTATAATATTTAATATAAAACTAAGATTAAGCTTTTTATATTTCTAAGAGCCTATAGGTAATATAATACTAAGCTAAAAGTGGTAAGAAGATATATATTTTGCAGTATAAGTATTAAGATAGCACTATATAGTTTATAGTAAAAGGATATAATCTCTAGCTTCTTTTTAAGTTTCTAGATATTTCTAATCTATATTAATAGTATTAAACCCCTAATCTTTTATTAGCAAAACTAAGGTCTTTGCAAATAGCTATTAGCTCTGCTCAGACCTTGTAACTATTATAAAGTAGCTTAACTAAGTAGCACCCTTAATACTTAATATCACTTTAAGGTGTTAGTTAACCTGTTTGAGAAGGTAAAGTTACTTAATATAGCTATATATATCCTCTCTGTTATTTTCCCCTACTACTTTGCTAATAAGTCTTATATATAAAATATAACTACCTTGCTAAAAGAAGGTAAGTATATATAGTTAGTTAGATAATATATCTCTAAGTTAGCCTAGGTATTTACAGAGAACCTATTAATAGAGGATTTAAGATAGAATTCTAGCTGTAGCTATTATAAAAAACTTATACCTCTCTAGAGGGTATAATATTAATAAAAGCATAAAGAATATGAGTAATATAAGATATTAGAAGTATTTATAGGTGAAAGTTCTGCTTATAGATATCTCTTTAGAGGTTAATAAATAGTTAATTAGCTACCTAAAATAATATAATAGTGGCAGTTATAACCTACTAGTTAGAGTAGTAAACTGCATTTTAAAAAGAGGCTCCTAAAATAGCAAGCGTCTTTAATATAAGGAAACTCTTAAGCTAGTAGTATTTTATGCTCTCTATATGCAGGATAGAGCTATAATATAGATAGATTCTATAATTTTTATATAGCTATAAGAGAGTCTTTATACTTATAATATAGAGAAAAGTTAAATACAAACGTCACTACTATAATAAAAGCTGGGTCTTAGTTCTACTACTCCTCTCTTAGATAGTATTTATTACCTAGCTATTATAGAAACTAACTATACTATAACTAGAAGGTTAGTTATTATAATCATAGGTGCTATAATATAGTTAGTTATGTTAGCTAGTGTTATGCTATAGCTAAGCTCTTTTAGTTCTGAGAAATATAACTCTCTAAGTTAGAAACTAGTCTTCACTAAATGCAAATCTTATAGCTATATAAGATATATTTATTACTATATTTCCTACTATAACCTATAGAGAGTTTTCTAAGTAATAGATTTTAGCTTTATTAAAACTCCTAATACTATATTTTAAGTATAAAAGATAATTACTATTTTAGATTAGCATAATAACTATTAATAATACCTATACCTATAGTTTACTTACAAACTATACCTTATAAAGCATATTTAGCTAAGTAATAGCTAAGTATAGCTTAAGTGTCTTAGAAGCTTGCAATATTCTTTATAATATAGCATACTTAGATAACTATTTATAGAGCGCTTTTTAAAGCAGTAAAAGATATTTATCTATATTAGTAAATATATTTACTAATTCTCTTATTCTAGGCTTAGTATTATCTATTATATACTTTCCCTAATTATTCTGCTCCTTACTATTAATATTAGTAAAGATACTATATAGTTAATAAAGGTATTTCTAGAACTTGAAAAAGTTAGCGCAGTCTAGAACTCTTAAAATGAAACTTACTTTAGTAGTAAATAGGTAAGTTTAATAAAGCTTTGCTAATAAGAATTTAATAGATATATAAACTCTCTTCTATAACCACACCCTGTTAATATTAACGCTATAATCTATTAAGAAATCTACTTTAGACTTAAATAAGTTTAGCATCTCTTTGCTTAATATATTAGACTAAGTCTGTTTAATAATATATAAGTTAGCCTCTAGGTTAATATTAGCGCCTGCTTTGAGAAGATATTTTATTATTTTAGTAGTATAGGTATCTACTAAAGCTGCTTTAATTAAAGTATAGTTAATTTCTCTCTGATATTTAGCTAGAGGCGTTTTAGATATATTAGCTCCAGAATTTACATTAAGGTTTGCCTTAAGATATTATAAAAGTTTTACTATTACTAACTTCTTCTATTTCCAAAATTTAACTTCTATAAGATATATATACTAAGCACTATACTAAAGTAGTATATAGTAATAGCACTATGCTCTAAGTATAAGAGAGCTAAGTGATAAGAAGTAATATTAAGAAAGCTAGGTATTAGTATTACTATAGATAGAGTGTCTATAATAATTACTACTATATATAATATCTGCTCCTAAATCTAGTAAGGTGTTAGCAGCTCTAAAGCTTTTACTATATAGAGCCTTATAGAGATAAATATTTATCTTAGAATATAAGTTAGCTTAAAGAGAGTAGATTTGATATATTATTACCTAATATATAATATCTAGCCTGTTGTTTTATATAGCCTATATTAGAGCTATTTAGCTATAAAATACTCTGTGGTATAAAATTAGGTTAGTAACTTTATATAAATATTATAATATACTAGTAATATAGCTAATTAATAATATATTAGGAATAAAGTATACTATCTAAATTAAAATCTTATTAGGAGTCTGATAGAAAGTATATATACTTTATAGAACAAGACTCTATTAAATCTGCTTATTATAGTTTAAAATAAGCTTTATATAGTTTATACTGCACTTATATAAGTAATCTAGTAATTATTGCTCTGCTAGCTCTTAAAACAGTACTATAATAGTTATAAGTAGCTATATCTGTCTTTCTTAGCCTCTTAAGCTAGTAAGATCTAACTATTAGGAGTATATATTAATATATGCTATATTAATAAGTATATGTTAGAAGTGCTAAATTGATTCTATTACTTTCAGAGAGTATTATAAGATAGATATATTATGCTTTTACCACTAAGCTTATAACTAAACACGCGTTAAATATTTTATTAAGACCTTCTAGTATATAAAGTAAGAACTCTTAGTTTAATAATACCTAGTTAGATAGTATATATAATAACTAGCTTAAAAGGCTCTACTATAATAGTGTTTATTATAGTTTATAATACTATTCTATTACAGCTTATTATAAGCAGATAGGGATTAGATATACTAGGAATTTATACTATATAATATAAGTCGTTTAAAATCTGTAAATTATAGAGTTTTAAGTTTAGTTAGTATCTTAATTTTAGTATATATTAAATTACTACTACTATATTATTATTATATATTTCTATTCTCTCTTCTTATATCTATCTCTATAACCTATACTAGCATAGTATCTAGTCTAATTATTATCTGTATTATATATAGTATACTAATAGAGATTATTTTGCTTATATTAAACTACTTAAAGCTATTAGACCTAACTAGAATAGCTAGGTGCTATAAACGTCTCTATTAGTTTATAATTAGCAAGCTATATAAGCCTCTATAACTCTGGATTAGAATATATAGCTTTAATAACTAGATAGCTAAACTTCTCTACATACTATATACTATAATAATACCCCCACCTGCAAGAGCCCCTTTGCTATATTAATATTTAATTTGATAAAGACTTTTTATAGACTTAAAGCTATTTATAACTTTTAGTAATTTGCTTAATATAGATACTTAAACTATATACTAGAGTGTATAAGAGCAGTAAAGGTATTTCTAATAATATAGATTACTCTAAAAGTAAAGTAAGAAGTAACTAATAGTTTCTAAGTATTAGAAATTACACTTAGTATTTAATTATATAGGTAGATAGCAG
Source organism: Colletotrichum neosansevieriae (assembly GCA_036785495.1). NCBI lineage: Eukaryota > Fungi > Ascomycota > Sordariomycetes > Glomerellales > Glomerellaceae > Colletotrichum > Colletotrichum neosansevieriae. Next base: position 95,547 of record JAVHLV010000146.1, on the reverse strand, counting down.
GCTACTTCTTTACTAAGCTTATATTTCTAGGCTTAGAAAATATAAACTATAGATCTATTAGCTTATAGAATCTTAAGTAGCTATAGTAGTATCTAACCCACTATAAAAGTCTAGCTTAGATATAATTATTATTCTAAAAGCTAATAGAACTTATATAAAGTGCTATTAGTAATCTTCTAAATAGTAATACTCTCTGTTATCTAAGATAACTTAGTTTTATATCTATTAGTGTGGCTACTCTCTAGCTAGTATAAGTCTTATGCCTTAAATTGCTTAAACTTAATAATTATGCTAATATAGAGGTTTTCTTAGATTAATTTATAGATAAGGTCCTGCTATCTCTAAGAGCTATATATATAATAGCTTATTCTAAGTCTAGTTAGCCTTAACTATATACTATATAGCTATAGAGCACTTAAAAGATAGAGAATATAACTCTCTATATTAGTGGGCTAGCTAGTATAATTCTACTTAATAATATTAAGTTATATAGGTTAATACTTTGCACTTTGATCCTTAAGCAGTTTTGCTTATATACTAAGTAAGGGCCTCTAGCCACTACACAGTGATTTTACCTGCTTTGCAACAGACCTTCTAACTCCGCACCGCGCCTCCTAACAATACACACAGCCTTTAGTTACATAATTATAACTATTCTAACCACAGCTGCACTTATATATACCTATCTATAGCCTTATAATCCTTAACTTTGCAGTTTAATAGTAATATCTATTAACTTATCCTCTCACTTATTATCTATACTGCTATTAAATACTATCTCTATTACTGCTTTATCTGCTAGTCCCCTTATTTAATTAGGCTAGCTAATATCTTTACAGCTTTACTATTATTAGTAATACTCTCTCTATATTAAAGTAGTTAGTGTAAGCTGTACTTACTAATAAGCTTTAAAGGGCTGCCTCTGCCTTAGTATTATAGAGGGTCTATTTAAAGAAGGGCTACTCTATAGAGTGCCTAATAACCTATCTAACCTCTGCTACTAAGTCTGCTTACTTATATAGAATAAGTTAGTATGTCTATAAGTCTCTTATAGGGGTGTTAATAAGAGCTCTTTAAAGGGCTATACTAATAATATGCTCTTAGTGTTATATAGGCTGCTTAATAAAACAGAGAGCCTTATTAATAGTATTAATACTAAACTATTATATAATATTTTATATATTATTAATATTAATAGGTATATCTTATATATAGCTAGTATATTAATATGCTAGGTCTAATACTAATATCTTAGAGGACTTATTATAGGTTAATAAGGATAAGAAAGAGAGATAGATATAAAGCCCTGCTTATAGAGCTTTTTATGCTTCTAGCTATAAGAACCTCTTAGGAGGTTAAGAAGTTATCTCTTATATATATCTTACTAGAAGGTTTACCTTTTAGGCGTTTTTTGCAGTATCTTACTAGAAGGTTTAGTAAAAGCGTTTCCAGGCTATAAGAGCCTTAGTAGCCTACTCAGCCCTAATATAATCAGCCCTATTATATATAGCATAGTATTACCCACACTATTACTATTCCACTAGTCTATTTAGCTAGAGCATATATCTAACTTTGTGCAAGGGTTTGCTTACTAGTAGAAATATATAGAGTTTCTATATTATTATCCTTAACTAGTAGAGGGCAAAGATTAAAGTGCCTCTATAGTGTTTCCCAAATTATACCCATAAACTAGGTAAATTTGTTATAGTCTTTTTTACAGGGGGCTGCGTTATAACTACAAACTTAATATACTAAGTGAGAGCTAGTCTGTTATGCTTAGCTAATATATTAGTATGCTTCTATTAATATATAAGCCTATTAGTAAGTAAACTACTTATATTAACTATCTAAGATATAGGAAGATATTATATTATAAATAGTTATAATATAATATTATAGTAATAAATTCTATAACTAACTTTATATATAGTAGAACTTACTCTAGTCTAAGTTAATATAGACCACTATTATATATTCTGACTTTAGGCTCTCCTTTATTTAGTAAATATAAGGAAGACTTAGCAGGGTTCTAAGCTAACTTAGTTTAGAGTCTGCCTACTTCTAAGTTAACTTAGTTTTAGGTATAACAGCTTATAAATATCAGATCTATATAGGTATAGTAATTATAATTATTAAGAATAATAATAATTTAGACTATTAGTATACTACTTACTGCTAGAAATAAATAGTAGTTAATAACTAGCAGTTAATTACTAAACACTATAGGTACTAATTATATGCTGGAGTTCTAGGCTATAAGATAATTATATAGTATACTAACTAATGCCAGTTAAGTGTGAGAATAGCTGTATTATAATAGAATAGGATAGTTAAAACCTATATATCTTAAAGATTAATAAATTGAGCGGCGTCTATAATATAAGCTATTATATGTGGGATTGCCTAGTTATAGAAATGTTAGTAATAGAAGCCTGCTATAGGAGGAGCAATATAAATAGAGTATAAATATATTATTCTCAAAACTAACTAGATTATATTGATAACTCTAGATAGTTAAGTGCTATATTTTGCAGCTAATAGTATAAAGTTTATAATAATTTATCTATCTAAGCCTTAGAGTAGCATAGTACTAGATACTCTATAATATTATAGATAAGTTTTACTAAGTATCTTAATATACTAATATATAAGTATACTCTGGGACTTCTAAGCTCTATATAGGGTCTTTGTATAACTAATAACTCTTATATATTCTAGTAGTACTAGGTAGTTATACTATATTAATAGAGAAGGCAGTAAAGGACTAGTATATAGCAAACTAAGTGAATATTATAATATAGAGTAAGGAAGTAATATATAGTATAAGAAATAATAATTTATACAGTATTACTATTAACCTATAAGCGTTTTTTTATAGCAGCAATCTTATACTTTAATATATAATAATTCTTATTAAGTATTTATTATTCTAATCTGCTTTCTATATTACTCTCTTATAAAAGTTACGCGTTCTTATATATAAGGGCGCCTCTTATAGATAGATAATAGCCTGGCTTTATAGTGTTTTATAGAGGACTACATCTAGATCTATCTAATTAGCTACTTTTATAATATAATAGAGAATCTTTTCTAAGTATAAAGAGTCTAACCTCTAATATAGTGCTAGTAGACTTATATAGATATATAATAAGCCTCCTATTATACTAATTATATCCTATATACTGCCCTATTATTATAGTTACTCTGTCTGGAATAGCGAGAAGAGTTAGTGGGTAAGAAAAGGATGCTAGATTAGCTGTAAAATCGGCCTAGTAACAAACTATACTATATTAATAGAGGTTATAAGTCCTAGTTACTATGTGGGTGTGATATAGAGGAATATATAAAGGGATACTAGGTTATTAAATAAATATATTAGTGTTTATAGTAGTAGCAGCAAAAATTCCTAATAACTATTACTGCTCAGTCTATGCTTTCTTATGTATAAGTTATAATATATATTGTTTTAGAAGCTGTGAGAATTAAAAGCTAGTAAGCCTTATATAACTAACTATATCCTATAAGGCAAACTGTATATTTAGAACAGACTAGTGTCTGGATGGGATATGTTTAAGTTAATATCTATAATAGGTGCTAAAAGTTATTATTTAAAACTAGCTATATATAAAGGCAGGCAGTGCTATATAGATTTTACCTGTTACTTATAATATATATAGCAGAGGCTAGAAGAAGATAACTATAAATCTCTAGGCAAATTTCTAGTAGCAGTTATAGCAGGCTATAACCCTTAAAGAATGCTATACTAGATATTAGAATTAATAATTAAGGCGTGCTAGGTATTAACGTATAGCTAGCTATACACTTATAGCTATTAATACTCTTATTTTTATATTTACCTGGTTAAATTTCCTCTGTATAAGGTTTCTATGTTATAAGACCTCTATAATTATTAACGTCACGCTATTCTACTATCTAGGATAATTAATATAATAAGAGATCTTTTACTATCTATATAGTGGTCTACTGAGTAGAATATAAAACGCCTAACTGTGCAGTATAGCAATAGCCTAATATAATCTATATATATATATATCTAGTAGTTAGGTGAGAAGTTAAAAGACCTAACCTAATTTTATTAAGTATAAGATCTCTATATAGCTTTAGTCTGCTAGAATAACTAGTTTAACTATAGTAGTATTATAATATAATATGGTCTAGCTATGTGATAGTATAAGAGGGGTTAAATCACGCCAGGAACCTACTAAGCCGGGTTTGAGCAGCAGCCGTTATTTATTATCAGGTTATCTTGCATTCAGATTTAACTAATAGTAAGTGAGATAACACCTATATTCCTTATATCACAGCTTATCTACTAGCCTCACATGCGTCACAGTCTGAATAATTGCGTTTTCAATATGTCAATTCAGCAACCAGACAGGTGATGAAACAGAACCAGCCCGAGTCCAAATGGCGGAACAGTGTCACTCAGTTCACGGTCTGATAAGTAGCTAAGCCTTTCTCCACGTAACGGAACATAAGGCACTCTTAGTATAAGCCTGTGTGTTGTTGTGATTATGAGATCGAGCAGTTGGAGCCTGTCATAAGTGCCTCGATATCTGCTGCATAACTACTTAAATGTGACTTCAGTCCTAGACGAAGGTTTTGAAAACATTCTATCGATAGATCCCAAAATGCTTACCAGATATCTCGCAGTGTTCTTCAGCGCCATTGCCGTAGAACAGGCACACGTTCTTGAGAGGGATGCAGGCCCTAGTGCACCCAACAGTGACTGGAAAGCGGCGGAATTTGCCAAGACATGTTGGGACTAGGCCATCTTAGACAACGAGATCAATGCTCAGTGTAACGACACTATGCAGCAACCTGTGTGGTCTCAGCTGCATCTGCGCCATTGCCTCCTCAACAATGGTAGCTCTCTGAAAGCCAGCAACAGGTAGGCCAAAAGACCAAAACGTGTGCCGCGCTAACGCATTCTAGCAGCGGGAACTTCCAACACTCTTGCTCGAAGTATTCCATCCAGGGAGGGAGCACATTCCAATGCAACTGCAAGCCCAGACCTAACAGCGCTAAGCAGCAGCAAACCACAGTTAACCTTGGTATATGCTCCGAGTGAGCCTATTGTCTCTTCTGCTAATATATGTGATTATCTGTTCAGACCAGGTTTTGGGCAACTTTGGCGGTCAATTATGTTGCGGTAAGAGCATTCACAAATGCGGAGACGGTCAGCTATATAATGTTACAACCCGCCAGGCAGAGCACGTTGGAACAACCCCGCCCGACATCTCGGCGGCTAACGCAGGACATATATAAGCAGTGACACAGGTGTAACCAGGAATCCTCGGGTAGGAAAGAACTATGATACAAGTCACGTGATCTCAGAAACAGAACGGATATAAGACAACGATGGATATATTGGATATGTTTGCTATCCCAGCTACACATAGATATATTAGATATTCGTGATATCCAACCAAGCCGCAACAAAGGGAACTGTCCAGGGCTTTTATATAGAATAGCCTTAAGCCTAGCTCAAGAACAAACTTCCATAGCCCTTCAGCAATCAACTTTATGATTACCCTCACTAGTACTCTCAGCTATCCTAAGTGACAACTACTCTACGACTCTTGTTGAGGCCTTGACTGATCACCAAGACTTCTAAAGACCTACAATTACTCAACTAGACCTAAGAACAACTATTAAGTGTTTACTGCTGTCAACCCCTAACTTACAGGTAACATAAACCCACCGTTAGTTAGCTGGCCGTAATATATAACCAGACGTAGAGCAGGCTTATCTTCAACATAAGTCATACTTAAGGAGATCTGTCTCTAGCTCCGCGTGCATGCATTCTAGAAGAGGTTTGGACAATTAAGATAGAGTTCTCAGACTACATAACCGGGGCAAGTCTATCAGCTCGTGCAGCTAAAATATCAGCTTTGCAAAGTCAGCGCTTAACACTGCCATTCACCTGGGCCTCCTTCAGCACCCTCGGTGTTCCTCCTCCTAATCAAAATCTGAGGCATTGCTCTCCAGGTAGCTATGTGGATTAGTTTGCTTATATTTTAAGTTATAAAATATAGGAGTAATCACTTAGAGTATCCACATTCGCAAGGTCACAACAACTTTTCAAACATAGGCTCAGCTGCTATGCAATAACTCACTCAATTCACAAGACTATAATAGTGCTAACTATCTTACAACTAACACACATCGTTTCCACACTCTTCCTTTATATTAATATCCATAATGAGTTTAAACTCGGAACTCCATATGGTTATGTCTTCGAGGTCTTCACCAGCTCCCAGTAGTGGCTGGAGCAACTCATTCATAATCAGTCAATAACGCAGGAAACTGGGTTCAGGTAACTCGCTATCCGTCTTATAGACAATCCACTCTGAAAACACCAACAGTGGCGGTGTTTAAACTATTTCTTCGGTATCGTTGTGTCCAAAGTCGTATAATGCCCCTAAATAATCATCGTCTTCCGCATGAGATTGATGCTGAGCAGAAACGTCCGGCATCATATTATGACTATTTTGAAATAGGTGTGATAGGTCGATGTATCGGTTCCGATCAGAGTCTTTGCTCTAATGGCTGTCTGGGGGCCTGATACTCACTATGCTCAGTGTGACTGGAGAGACCAAACCAGAACTATCTCGCGCCTGTCCCGTTATAATAGAATAGATCAAAGGAGATAAATTCGAAGTGCTGAGTCAAATATATGCTTTGTCGTCCGCAATTTGGGTTTCCGGGCGTTTTGACCTAGGGGAGGTGGAATTTCTATCCTGGAACCAGCTCCTAGACCTCAATCGGCTCTTCCACCCTTCATTAGTTAGTAAGAGCCGCTCTTAACTAGTAATATACTCTAACTTGTCATTTAGCGCGTTGTTAGCTTGTTCGTATTTCTTCTTGCGTTGCATCGTATATACAGTTCAGCTACTCTCAAAATAACAGGTTAAAAACCTAGTATAGTACTCTCTGATTTGATAAAGAATAGGTAGTGATTAACGATAAGAAATATAACGGTAAGTATGCTTGCTTTTTATAGTGCTTTATCATATAAGTATGTAATTAAAAGCAGCTAGGCTTGAGAAAATTGCATTGCTAATATTTGTATATCTCCCTAGTAACTGTAATAATTAACTATTTAGAATATTCTTAGTTAACTCTGTTACTTAGCTTATAGGATAACTATTGCTTGTCTAGATAGAGGTCCTTCTTTGTGTAATATAGAATAAAAGTTATTTATAACTGTTATAGCCCCGTTGCTAGAATGCCTATAGAGGTACTACTAATATATATATCTTTATAAGAAACGCTCACGGCGCTGATGCTACTCGTGTATATGGGGTATAACCGTGATTATTAAGCTATAAAAAAAGGATATAAGTTATCTTTACCACTAAAATTTATCTTAAGACTAGGCTATATAGTTAACTCTATCTGTTCTAGCTATTACTAATAATGAAATGAAGTTGTTACTTCTCCTTCCTTATATCTCTGCACACCACAGTTAAAGCTGGACGGGTGACCAGTGTGCATGCACCGGATTGTTAGAGGTCTTAACAGCTCTGCCCACACTTAGCTCTACTGCTGCTGCCTCTAGCAGTCATATCTATAGTGTTTTGCTTACTTAAGTAATTTGCAAAGGAGTTAATTTAACTGCTACACAAAAATACATGATCTATAACTACCTAGCTAGGTAATAACTAGGCTCCCAAGAGCCTGAAGTTGTTCCGATTGACTTGAACCCCCCTCTTTAGCTAGTTTTCCGCTAGTTAGAGGCTCTGGACAGTGTCAGGCCTCATCGAAAGTCTCTGCGACGTAAATGTCAGCTTCGCCACATTGAAAGCCCTCTCACAGTCGGCAGCCATCGCCCGGATGGCGAATAAATTGATAGCTAGCCCGGATAACATCAGGTAAGTCTCCTGGTAGTCGACCCACCACCGGACCGGGTCTGGCGGCCTATCCGGAGGCAGACAGAAATGGATATCGAACTCATTGGTCTTTGGCGGCATGTGATGGCGCTGGCTTTGACCCGTTGCCTGAAGCGGCTGTCGTCATCATCTGAGTCTCCAGAGGTAGACGGCAGCGGTCCAGACAGCCCCGCAGGCTCGACATAGTTGTCTTCCGCGCATGGCAAGCAATACCACTTATCAAAGTTGTTCGTGAGGGCATTCGGAGCCATCTTCGTCCATCCCTCTTAGTGGCCATCAATACACACGTCTCATATGATACGCCATATGCCGGATGGGAATAATTTCACTAGAAACCAGCGTAGATCCCTTCAGCTAAACATAGGAGTGAAAAAGCTTCTGCCACGACTGCTCAATAGAGCAAAGGAGCAAGGTCTGCCATTTCTCATCCCGAGAGTCGCACCGCGAGGTGGAAAACGAGGCTGGCAATACTCAGTCGTGGAGTGGCTTAGTGGGTATACTGAGACGGCGGAAACGTCCTAGACGTCGCTGGAACTGTTGTGACTGCCGAGACTTCTTTTCCATGACATCATTAACTTGAGGAGAGATCATAGTGTTATAGTACGTCGTCTAATTGACAAGATGCGATTTGAGATATTTCATACCCTTTGTGACCTCCCAGAGACGGCCATAGCAATCGTAAACGCCCCAGCCCTCATATCTCTTCGTCTGGCGATAGAAGGGTTCGAGGATCATCCCCATCTTAGCAAAGACGCTTCAGTTGTTTGAGAAGAGAGGGTACTTATCGTCGGTATTCATCCTTTATCTGTATCGCCCTCTGGATCATGAGATACGTGGAGTTCCACTTAGTATTGTTTTGGAGATAAGCTATGATATTAAGTGGGTAAACGCGAATCTGTTTCAACAGATATAACAGGCCTGGCCAGTACAATCCGCACGCCGCATTCTCGCCCCCGTCGCGCACGTCAAGTGGTTCAATCCCTACGCTGGCAGGGTCAAAATCGGCTGGTCCATGATTAGTAATAGCGCTGCTGCGGATGAGGGTTTAGATTGGTTAGACGACTGGATTTCAATATGCGACGGCTTGACTGCATATACGGCTTGTCCATCGCTCACTGGTTCAGCAGGAGATAATCGAGTCTCCCATTAACAGTAAAAATGACAATCAACACGCGGCATTTATCACGGATGTTATGCCAGGCTGCATCCCCAAGTGGTTTGCTGGGTCCAGGGCACTATTAATGGCGTAGTGGTGGCGAAAGTAAGCAAACTTATAAGCCGCCTTATGGTCATTGCCTTAAGAGTCTAGACAGATTTGACTAAGAGGAAAAGTTATCTACTAAATACTATATACCTGGATTATAAATCCGAAATGCAGTCATAGACATAGCAGCTGCAACTGTTATAGGGACCAGTTGATTGTCTGAGAGATACAGCTGAGATCACTAGTAGTTTGCAGTGATTCTGAAACGTGGAAGCTGTTGCGAATGCCTATGCTTTTACTAAGTCAAGGCTGGGACATGTGTCACGTGGCGGGAGGAAGGAAATGGCCTGGGCTATGGAGATGACCTGGATAAGGGCTGTTCACCTTGGCCATGAGACCAAAAAAAATAAAGCTTCTTAGTTTGATGGCTGACTGGAAAAAGGCGCAGATCGTTAGCGCCACTCAACCCTGCAGCGTTGGAAGAGGTGTTAGGTGTGTGTGGGGCTCAGCAGTTAGGTTAATCACAACAAATATAACATAACAGTAACGACAAATATAACTGGCGAGATTGGCTGTTCAAGCGTGATATCTGTTGTTCTCTATAAGATCATAAAGGAAACCAATAGAGGTAGACAGTTGACAATATTTTTGAGAAGCATCGTGGATTATCAAATAAAAGTTAAAGGCAATTATGGCAAGTCAGACAACGGGCACTTCGCGAGGTCCTCATATCAGAAAGCCATAGTACGAAGGCGTATCATCTGGCTCCAGCAGTCAGCCACCACAGACACAGCCAGGAAGCGAGTATAGACAGCACACAGCACAATATCCTCCTCAAACAACGCAGAAGCAGTATAATCAACAGAAACAGCAGCAACAATATCAGCAATATCAGCAATACCAAAATCAGCAACATACACAGCAACAGCAAAACCAGCAATACCAAAATCAGCAACAGCAAAATCAGCAATACCAAAACTTTCTCCGGAATCAGCAGACGATGCAGATCGCCAAGGTAACGGCGGGGTTGATGACGCAATGTCTGCAGAATACCCTTAATGACAATGGTTTCATGAGGGGGCTTGGAGCACGCATTGCAGGCCCGAAAGGCCAGCGCGGTCTTCTCGACAAGGAAGGAGCAACGGCACACACTACGCTGGGTTTGGACAGGCTAGGTGAACAATTGAAAGCCATGGTTGAGATGATTGAACAGCAGAGTAGGCAGGTGGAATCCATGTTATATGCAATGGAGCAAAAGATAGGTGGCATGGAGTCTGTTTTGACCGGACTAGCGGAATCTTTGGCTGCTGTTGTAAATCATGGGAGGGAAGGGAAAAGGAAAACGCCAGCTAGTAACGCAACTAGAAGGTCAGGGCGTATTGCAAAGCAGCAAAGTAGAAAGGGGGCATAAATCAAGTCCCCTGGCCGCGGCGCGTAACTAGTTGGTTCTTTGGAGTTAATCAACTGGGTTTACCTGCACGACAAGGTGAAAATGATAAATAAGCGCGTCATCTGGGCGATTTCGTAGCTCGTATAACCTTTTTGTGCAACTTGTATGGCAAGCGTCGTGATAACCGCGGGAGAATCCACATTCCCCCTGGTCCGGCGCTCCATCTTGTTCTCCGCGGATGCCGCCCAAGCAGGCGACAGGGGGTATTTAACAGCGCTAAGACAAAGCCAGACATTGTTCAGGCCCCTCCCATCTAGCCTTGCTTGGGGCGTTGTTTCGGTGCGAGCGACTGCATGTGTTATTCCGGTCGGCGCGGAAACGGCTCCGGTTGGTGACACATTAGCCTTGAGAGGGCGACAGACCAACGTCCGAAGTCAGAAAGTGAACGTCCCCGCCAGTGATGGTCTATTTCTGGGTGGGATTGTCCCATAATTGCCCCTGTTTTAGTTTGTAGTTGCGAAACCAGCAATCCAAATAGCTCTTACCAGGCTCGCGTTCAAGAAGCACACCATGACGGAAACACAGCCGACCGCACCAACGCCATCGTAACACTGATCAGCCGATACGCGGTGCACGACCATAGTTCAAGTCTCCGCGCTTCAATTGAAGCGGCTCATAATGAAGGAGGCATCGGGGCATCGGCTTGCGGATGCCGCGAAGACTGAGGAGCCGTTCCAAACCTCTGCAAGCCATGTCTGCGTCCGAGGCCTAGTTCATCGACTTCGGCGCGGCGTTGGGATCGGGTCGCAACTACTGCACCAACAAGACGAGTTTGAGTTTGCTCACTCATCCAAGGGTAACGTCAGCGACCATATCAGCCAATGTGAGCGATGTAACCCTGCAGCTGCAGCTTGTCGACAGCAGCAATTTCCCTGGCACAAGCGAACAAGACTTGCGTTGGGTAGCCATCACCTGAACCGTCCACCGGTCGAGGCTGATATATCACCACATGAGCAGACTATTGGCGATGCGGAAGTCATTTTTGGAATTCATACCGATGGCTTTGGGAGGTTGGTGATAGTAAGCGGCCGGAGTCGGCATCTTCCGGCGTGTGTCCGTGGTCCGGTTCTCGGGTTGGCCGTCCCGCGACAATCGCTATAGCCACGGAGATTGTGGACTGCGCTGCCGGGCGGGTGTAGTCCCACATTCAGCGCCTGCGCTCCCGCGTCTCCTCGTCAAAAAGCGTCGCTTTTCGCTTCGCAACGTTTCAGTCGGAATCAGTCCGCACTGAGCTGTTAGGACTTAGCCGACCTTCCGCTTTCGTCCCTGGCAACACCGAGTCATGAGAGGTGATCCTAGCCCAGATCAGAGGCTCTCCAAGTGAGGGGTGGAACCCTCCACTCAACAGGACGAACATGTAGACAAAGCGGCTATCTCGAGACTGTTACGGCCGACGGCCAAGCGATCCCACAATATAACTGTATCCCCACCGTTCGTCTTGATTTGGAAAGCCCCGGCGATCGTGCGCTCAGATCGGCCGTCCAGACCATGTCTTCACTTGGTTCAGGTGGGCAACGAACGGTTCAGCGGTGGTCCCACGCTGCGACATGGATCTCTGACCTCCGGTCCTCGGGTTGCGTGCTTTTGATGGTTCCAAAGACGCATACTGCGGTAGGTGTGATCTACGCCGTGCAGATGGTCGATATCATGTGACAGGCTCAGCCGACGACATTAACGGCTGCAGAACAGTTCCAAGAAGTCTCATGCTAATAATTGTCTTCGCTTCAGCTCGACGAACTCCTTATCAAATAATGTGACCATGACCACAAGTGCAAGACTTATCATCTCGGTGGCCATTCCCCCTTCGTCTGGCTCTCGGTGATCACAACGTCGCTCGTCTTCGCCAACAACACCACGACGTGCCCGCCACCTGCTTGCTCGCCCCCCCGGTCCTCAATTCCCGACGCAGTGGTTCGCAATATACCGACACAGTGGTTCGTGATAACACCATCCATACCCAGGACACAGCCAACGAGCAAGCTGTTGCCCATCCCGTCGCAGACTAAGTTCCAACACGAAAGTTGTTGATGGGAATGCAGGGTAATTCGGGAAGCAATCGGTGTTCCAGGAAGTCCGGGTTCTCGAGCGCCGCAGTCGATGTTTTGCGGTTGTGCGACGCACATATAACTTGGGCGTCCTGGAGCCCACCATGGAGGTCACCATAACAAGTTTTGTTGGTTCGGGCTCCAGAACGGTCTTCAAACATCATAGCCTCTTTTCCGATGCATCCGCAAGCACATGTGCCAGTGTGTCGAGGTACATCGCTCTCGAGTGGGTGGGCGGATTCGTTCGTCGCTTCACCTCAGTCATGCCCTTCTGCCTGGCAGGCGCTGTCTTTCCCAGATCATCACGGCACTACCAACCAAAGAGAGCTTTTTGCCTATTATAAAGCACCACCCAGTACTTCCGTACCACCGAATCTCGACTGCATTGACGGCGCCGTCTCTCACAACCTTGTTAAGCCTAATCAGACCAGAGAGGAAATCCTCAACCCGGCCTTAGTTACTAAACTTTGACTTAATATCAGCAAATAGTATATTATTAAACACTACCTGCTAGGAGAAGACTAGGATATAATTACCTATAGCTTCTAATAGCACTTTAGTATTTCTTTATTATTATTAAGATCTGCTCTAATAATAAAGTTATATTAATTAAAGAAGAAGTATTTTAAGATCTGCTTATTATTTAAGAGTATATCCTTAAAGAAAGGTTTAGAGAGGTAGAAAAGTTAGAGAAACTATTAAAAAATAGAGCACTAAGATAGAAATATATTAGTAAAAGAGATAATTATAGTAAAATATAAGAAGTATTTAAAATAAATATAATAGAAAGAATATAGGAAATCCTAGAACAGACTACTAAAAACCTTTAATAGAGGTATAAAATATTATTTAATCTAAAGTAAAGCTACTATAGCTATAGATTTATTACTTACTTTTCTTAGCTAGCTAGAAATATAAGAATTAATAGCCTGAGAGAACTATAAGTTAGTTATTTAGGTTAGAAGTTATCTATAGAAGTAGATAGATATTAATTAAGAGCAGTTCTTTTAAATATTATAAATAATCTAAAATACTAGAAATAAGCAGTAATTAGTCTTATTTCTATAGACGCTTTTAGTATATATTATAAGTGGTATAGTGTAGAGTAAGGAAGTTAGCTTAGTTAGGTATAACTAAGGTTAAACATTCTTCTCTAGCCCCCTAAAAACCTAAGGGAGGGGCTAGAGCGTTATTAGCAGACACCTAGTGGGCACCCAGTACCTCTCTATTATTAGAGGTTAACTAGCCCGCTAACTCTCCTTACAGAGCCTTAATTCCAGCCTTATAAGTGTCTAAGGGTTTCCCGCAGTTCTCACAGAGGGGCCGTCTAGTGCAGTAGCAGTTTAAGTAATAGCCCTGGCATCCAGGGGAGTGTCGCCTAGAGATCTGCTTTCTAGGTGGGAGAAGTCAGGCTGGGCCTACTGGCTAAACAGGCGGAAGCCCTCCTTGACCTCTTAAGGGAGGGCAATAATCACACTTTGTGTAGCTGTAGCTTAATCAGGGCTAGCTCAGGTTAGTTGCTAGGAGAGTAGTCTCTGCTTCATCCACAGGAGGACCTCCTCCTCTATTTCTAACTCCACACTAACCCTACTACTATCAAGGCCTGTGAAGTAGAGCGGGCAGAATGGGACTATATACTGGTGCCACTTAGTAGGTACTTTAACCTTTTCAGCTGTGAGGCACTTTTAGATCTCTTGGGCTCTTTGAAGGAGTAGGTCCTGGACCTCCTTGTTTTGCAGCCTAAGGGAGAATCCCGTAGCGGTATGCCGGACCTCAATAAGATCTTAGGGCTATAGGCTGAGTTCTTTAGTTACTACCATCTTAATTGTGTGAGGGGCGAGGGTCCTAGATATAGGGATATGTTTGGATAGGAGCCGGACTAGTAGGCGGAGGTCTGGGACCTGTTTCTGCTGCTGTGCAGGACTGGGGCGTCTGGGGCTCCGGGCGGGCTGTCGGCCTGATACTGAGTTTGGCCCGAGGGCGGGGCCCGGGGTGGGGCCGGAGTTAGCGGCGGCCTGGGAGTACGTTTTTCTGGATTAGGGAGTGGGGCTGCAAACCAGGTAAAGGAATTAACGAGACCCTGGGCTATAGCCTTCAGCCGGGCTGGAGCTGTTCCAATAAGGGCGTCTAGACCTTAGGCGAGAAGATCTAGAGCTTTATCTCAGAGAACCCGCCCCTCGCGGGCCCGTTGGAGGGCGGTAGCTGCTGTCTGTGGTCCTCGTCTCGCGGGCCGGATAGGGGGGGGCGTCATACCGCGAGGTCGTGGGGGTAGGGAGGTAGGGGGAGGAGGGGTCTGCGGGAGGCTATGCATAGAGAGTGAAAGGCCATTAGAGGCCCGCGGGGTGCCCGCGACTGGCTGTAAGGCCATCGCGGACGGGGGATTCAGGTGTAGTTATTGCAATTAATGTGTTAGTATTGTAGTATAAGGCCCAGCGTAGCACTAACAGTGGGTGCTAGCGGGGCGATGTGTAGGAGGGAAGGGATGTATCAGGCAAAAGTGGAACCACAATTGCCGTTAAGCAATTGTACCCTATGTTTGACAGGATGTGCCGGGCGGTGATAGCCAGGCTTTGAGGAATATATACAACAACCTGCGACGAGTAGTGGTGGATGCCAGACAACACGCGGATAGGGCGACGGATGTGGTTATTGTGGGCGATTTCAACCGACATGACCAGCTTTGGGGAGGTGACGAGGTATCAATAGTCAGACAGGGCAAGGCGGACCCAATTATCAACTTGATAAACGATCTCGGCCTGAGCAGCCTACTACCACGCGGTACAAAGACGTAGCAAGGAGGAGAATACCAGACAACTATCGATCTCGTCCTAGCGTCTGAGGACCCAGCGAATTCGCTAGTCAAATATGCAATACACGAGACCGAACATGGGTCGGATCACCGCGCGATTAAGACAACTTTCGATGTCTCGGTCCCTACACCAGTCCCACGAGAGCGCCTTCTCTTCAAAAACACACCGTGAAAAGAGATCAATGCTAGGATCGCGAGCACACTAGAAACACCTATCTGCGAAGGAACAGTACAACAAAAGACGGACAAGCTTATATCAGTGGTAATGGAAGCAATCCACGCCTTGACACCAAAAGCGAAGCCGTCACCATACTCAAAGCGATGGTGGACAACCGACTTAACGCAACTTCATCAGATTTACACCTATTAGAGAAACCGAGCTCGTGCAGAGAGACAGGCAGGACTACTAAGAGCGGACCTAGAAGAAACGGCAAAAGGCGCATCTAAACAATACCACGACGCAATTCGTCAACAAAAGAGAAAGCACTGGAATGACTTCCTAGCAGACAACGACAACATATAGAAAGCTAGCAGATACTTAAAAGCAGGGGACAAGTCATTCAGCAGGGTGCCACAGCTAGTCAAGGCAGATAAAACGACGACGACAAACCACACAGAGCAAGCGGACGAGCTACTGAATACCTTCTTCCCTGCCTTGCCCAAAGATATCGAAGATGAGGGCGACAGACCGCAGAGAGCCGCTGTGGACATGCCGCCTATTACGATGGAGGAAGTGGAACGCCAGTTGTTTGCGCCAAAGTCTTGGAAGGCACCCGGAGAGGATGGGTTGCCGGCAGTAGTCTGGAAGCAGATCTGGCCGGTGGTGCGAGACTGGGTCCTAGCGATCTTCAAGGCATCTTTGGAAGAAGGGACCCTGCCGGATCAATGGAGGCACGCCAAGATTATACCACTCAAGAAGCCAGACAAGGACAACTACACGCTGGCTAAGGCGTGGAGACCTATCTCGCTACTAGCTACACCTGGTAAGGTGTTGGAATCGGTGGTCGCAGAAAGGATATCACATGCGGTCGAATCCCATGGTCTGCTACCAACCAATCACTTTGGAGCGCGAAAGCAACGATCGGCGGAGCAAGCGCTTCTGCTCCTCCAAGAGCAGGTGGATAATGCGTGGCGAGGCCGGCGCGTCCTCAGTCTTATCAGCTTCAATGTGAAAGGAGCGTATAATGGAGTATGCAAGGAAAGACTGATCCAAAGGATAAGGGCACGGGGTATCCCTAAAGGTCTACTTCAGTAGGTGTCAGCATTTTGCTCCAACCGCACGGCAACAATTCAAGTCAACGGGCAAGCCTCAGAGACACGACAGTTGCTCCAGGCGGGACTACCACAGGGGTCACCGCTATCCCCAATCCTGTTCCTCTTCTTCAACGCGGACCTCGTACAACGACGAATCAACGCCAACGGGGGAGCAATAGCCCTCGTCGACCGCTTCACAGCCTGGGTAACGGGACAGACGGCACGAGACAACCGCGAGGGCATCAATGCCATCATAGGCGACGCTCTCAACTGGGAGAAGAGGAGCGGTGCCACCTTTGAGGCGGATGAGACAGCAATCATCCACTTCACCCGCAAAGAGTACAAATCTGACCCAAAACCATACACAATCAAAGGCAGACCATTCATCCTATGAAGCACACTAAGATCCTTGGCGTTATTATAGATACTGGACTTAAGTATAAAGAACATATCGCAAGAGCGATATTGAAGGCCCTGAAAGCTGCACTTGAGCTGAAACGTCTCAGAGGCCTGTCCCCAGCAATGGCGTGACAGCTTTTTATAGCTGTGGTTGTGCTGGTGATGGACTATGCCTCTAATGTATGGATGCATGCGTACAAGGACAAACTCTTGGGACCCATCAATAGAGTACAGAGGATAGCAGCAAAGGCGGTAGTTAGCACGTTTCTCACCGTTGCAACGAGCGTTGCGGAAGCGGAGGCACACATACCTACCGCAAAGGAGCGCTTCTGGAGAAGAGTAATTAAGATGTGGACAGATATTCACATACTTCCAGAAACCAATCCTATTCCGCAAAATAACAACCCGCATACGACGATTTAGGAAATACTGCTTGCCGCTCCTGCAGATAGCAGAAGCGCTGGAAGCGGTATAGATGGAACAGCTGGAAACTATTAACCCGCTTACACTGTCACTATGGGAGGAGAGAGTCAAAGTGGTAGTTGATAATGTGGAAACGAGAGAGACTGACAAAGCAAGACAGTCTGCATTGCGGTTAGTAGCTTAGCAAGAAACGGCATAGTGGGAGTAGGCGGTGTTGTCCAAAAACCCGCTACGGTTGGAGACGGTCCGGAGCTCGAATCGTTCCACTTCACACTCGGTCCGAGGTCAGAACAGAACCCATATGGAGGACAAATGGCAGCAATAGCATATGCGTTGCGCAGGTTGCTATGAGGCATGACTAGCGAGAGGATCACAGTAGTGATAAGCAACAAAGCGGCGGTACTCACGCTGAAACGGCCCCACCAACAGTCTGGACAAGAATATCTACGATGTATCTACGACAGGGTGGAGGAACTTCGAAAGCATGATAACGCCATTACAGTGCTATGGAAGGCCGCAAACGAAGAAGACGAACTGCTCAAGCAAGCGAAAGAACAAGCGCGTGAAGCAATGAAGGAGGGCGTCACCCCGCAGGCACAGTTTCCGGCGATGAAGTCCACGACGCTTAACCTAGCACGATCAAAAGGCGCCCCAGAACGAGCGCTACCAGACAAGATTGGAAGATTCTCCAAAAAGGTCGACGCGGCCCTGCCAGGAAAGCATACCCGCCAGCTCTACGATAAGCTCAAATGGAAAGAGGCGACCATACTGGCGCAACTCAGGACCGGAATGGCAAGGTTGAACTCTTACCTTCATCGGATCAACGCGGCGCCGTCGCCTATGTGCGACTGTGGACAAGCGGCGGAGACGGTTCAGCATTCCTCTTTCGATGCTCAAGATGGACGACACACCGGGCAGAGATGCTCCAATGTCTACTTAGGAGGCAAGAGTCCATCAGACAACAACAAATGAACACCAAATATGCAAGCGGTTCAAACGACGATACGATTTGCGCTAGCAACAAGCCGTCTTGATGCAAGGTGATGAGAGATGGAACTGGAGAACCTAACCCCCACCTTAACACATCAATCCTGATATAATCCCAACCAACCAACAACCCGGGCCATGCACAGCACGCATCGCTTTAGCCGCTGCAGATAGGACGTTGAACACTTGGAGACGCTGCTCCAAGATGGCATGCTAGCAATATTACTTAACCACGGGAATCCGTAGCGAATAAGCCAGATTTGAAGGAGTAATAAGCTGAAGATGGAAACAAGTTATGGGCTTAAAGGAGACAAAAGCATAAGCTCAGGAATATATATGTAGTTAGTCAGTTTTAGTGGGCCTTTCGGCTCTGCCGCCAGGCGTAATAAATTATGTGTGTGTATGTATTATGATGCTACAACGATGCAACTTTCACTGTCACTAGGGTTTTCGGACTCGCTGGATTTATCTATGCTACTTTAAGTTTGCCCGCCTCAATTTGAGCCCTCCGAATAGCCTCGATGTCAGCAAACTTCGAATTCAGGCTCATTTTGACCTTCTTGCGTTTCCTAGTCCTGCTGGCATTAACCTCAGCTTGTAGTGCCTCAATCGTTCGCTGGGCTACTGCTAGTTGATATGCCTGTTTGTTAAAGCCCTTCTGAACCTTCCGAAAAAGTAGGCGCTGCGTGTGCTTATTGTTATCCAGCTTGCTGAATAGGCTGAACTGATCCTGAAGCTTATCCCTCTTTTTGGGGGTCGACTAAGGGACTGCTGATGTGTCTGCCGCCCATTTTTCGCTTGCTTTATCATTATAGAGCCCTTTACAGACCTGGCCAGCTTGTCTGGTAGGGGTTGACGTGTTCTCAAGCAGCAGAGGGCTTATAAGGGGTCTAGCCATACTAACAGGCCACAAACTAGTCCATTTCCAGCCACTGATGATATTCTTGCTTTTCAGGGCTTCCTTGCGTGCCTTGCCATAGCAAATAACGAAATTCCTCTTGCCTACAACTGTGCCAGCATCCCATTTAGCCAGTAATCCAAGCTCCTTCTTGTATGCTGCCTTGAGGGGCCCAAAAACTGACTGATCAAGTGGCTGAAGGACGTGTGACGTATATGCTGGCAAGAACAGCAAGTGTATCTTATTCCTGAAGCAGAGATATATGAACGGAGTAGTCTTATGGTTTCTATGACTATTCAGGATCAATAATCTGACCTCTGAGGGGTCCCTTGGCTGGGTTGAAGGGATGAAGACCTCTGTTAACCACTTAACAGCTGTAGAGTCTGAAGTCCACCCGTTTTCTGTTGCTGTGAACTTCCAAGATGTGTACAGCGCCAGATCTAGAGGGAACCACTGCTGCTGACACTTTTTCCTTTATATATGACAAGTGGAGGTAGTGCCTTGCCAGTAGCAGAGATACACTCAATAAGAGAGGTCCAAGCACGCGATCCAGGCTGTTTCTTGCGGATAGAACGAGTTTCTGATAATCTAAGAACAAGGCCGTTTGATCCCCTGCCCTCAAGAATGCCAGTCTCATCCATATTATATCGATCAGAGGGTATAATAGCTATGATCTCAGGTATAGCAAGGTGCTTAAACCATTGCCTGATGACATTAGTCAAGACTCCATTAATATACTGGGAATCAATTGCTCCGCTTCTCTGGACCCTTACAGATGGATTCCTCTTAATAAAAGATTGAATCCAGTTCTTGCTAAGAGGCTGGGAGTCTCCTTGGTTCTGAAGGATACGCTCAGCGAATTCCTTGAGTTGTTGATGTGTTGGTGGGAGGCCTAGGGCAGCTTGGATCCGAACCCATTCAGCTAAATAGCTTTCCTGGGTCGTAGAAAGCCTTTGCAGATCAGAAAAGGCTATATCCCGTGGCAGGATACCATTGATCCTATTCTGAAGAGTTGACTTAGATACGCCATACTCTAATACACTTTTTCAAATACTTTTGCCGGCTACAATAGCCACAGGAGCATGTTAAATCTGTCCTTTAGTATACTGACTCACATTGATTAAATTATTTGCTATATAACGTTTCAAAACGATAGCATTGGAATTGGGAGAGATTTGTAAAGTTAAAGTTAGTAGTGAAAAGATGAGGTATTTTAGGGTGGCCCAGATGTGGGGGTGGCCCAGAAGTGGGTGACAGACGTTACCTGAAGCCCAGCGCCCCTATAAGTGCAAGCAAGTTAATTCTGACCCCCATACTTACTGTTAATAAGATTATTCTTAGTGTTTTTGATTAGTTAGCTAACTTATAAGGTATTTAATTTAATTGCTATATAAAACACGTGATCTATAATTACCTAGTTAATATATATATATAGCTATTTATAATAAGCCCAGTAGCTCAAAGTTATTATTCTATAGCATAACCCCCCGCTTAAGCTAGTTTTTTATTAGCTGGAGACTCTCTATAGTATCCAGCTTTATACTAAGCCTCTATAATATAAGGGTTAACTTAGCAGTACTAAATACCCTCTCATAGTTAGCTGCTATTACTAGAATAGCAAGGATATTAATTATAAGCTAGGAGAGAGTTAGAAAGATATCTAAATAGTCTAGCTACTACTAGATAGGCTTAGAGGTCTCCTCTAGAGGTTAATAGAGGTAGAGATTAAGCTTCTCTATCTAGAGAGGGGTCTGCTAGTACTAGCTATTAACCCACTACTAAATATAACTATTATTATTATCTTAAGCTCCCAGGTTAATAGCAAGGCCTCTAGGCTGCTCTCTATAGTTATAGATACTCTCTTCTAGTTAATACCACTTATTATAGTACTTTATAAGGGATTTCTAGACCTTATTAACCTATCTCTCTTAGTAGTTATCACTCTATATATCTTATAAGTATAAGATTCTATATATTAGATAGAGAATAATTATACTAGAAAATAGTAGTAACTCCCCTAACTTATTATAGTAGTAAAAGAGCTTCTACTATAACTACTTAATACTACTATAGAGAAAGGACTGCTACTTCTTATATTACAAGCTATAGGTAGGGGTGAGGGTGAGTTATAAGGAGTAACTGTCTTAGCTATAGATTAGTGTGCGCGGAAAGCGCAGTAAAATAGTCTATAGTGTGCAATTATATAATCGCGCGCCATAGCACACAGCTACTACAGCCTTATAAGGCTAAGAGTGCTATAAACCGTATTATAATATACCTCCTAGCTACACAGCAAATATTACTAATATAGTAATCTGCTATTACATATAGCTATAACTATTTTTAAATATATATAAAAAAGACAAAGTAGTATTATAAATAGCCTTAAAGGTATAAAACAAATAAAAATATCCCTTATAAGTGCTTTAAAGAGTATAAATAAGTAATATATAACTTAAGTAACAGTAACATAATCCGGGCAAGCAGTAAAATCCTATTAGTAACACTTAATTACCTATAAAGGCAGCTAGGCAGGTACAGTTATTACTTATACCACCCTCTACCTTAATTTTCCCTCCTTCTTCTACTTAGAATACTATAATAATTATAAGTTAACCCTTTACATATATAAAAAATCATTATATATATTATTAACTATCACTAACACTTATCTTTATATAGAACTATCTATACCTATTAATATTATTACTAAAAATAGCCCCTAAGCATAAATAATCTATAGTACTAGTTACTAACTATATTACTAAGGCTAAGGTAACCTATAAGGCTAAAAAGAAGATAGAGTAGGAGCAGCTAGCTGCTCTTACTAAGTAAGAGGAGGCTAAGAATAATAAGAGTAATAAGTATAAGTTTTTTATTTTACTATCCTATAGCCCCTCTAGTAACTATTACTATCTAATAGAGCCTTCTAATATTACAGATACTAATAATTTCTAATAGAGGAGGCTAAGGCCCCTAAGAAGAAGCCTATAGATAAGTATAAGTATACCCCCTCTATTAAAGAGAAAGAGGATAAAGATAAGGAGGAGCCTATTAGTATATTTATAATATTACTTTCTTATAGTTTAGAGATACTAATAATAGTTTAGAGAAGCCTAAGTATAAGTCTAAGGAGGCAAAGATTATAGCTAGTATATATTATAGTATACTAAAGAAGAAAACTAACTCTACTACTAGTAAGAAGATTCTAGGCTCTACTAAGAAGCTTTATACTTCCTCTACTATCTTAGAGGGAGCTAGTAAGCTAATAGAGCACCTATACTATAGCTATATATACTTGCTACTTATAGGTAAAAGCTCTAGTTACTACTTCTATAGTACTAGTAAGTACTACTACTACTACCTAGCTAGCTATAGCTGCTAACCCCTTTCTACTACTACTATTACACTCTATAAGTGCTACTATAAGACCTATAATAGTAATAACTAAGTTATAAGTATTCTACACTTATATATAGGTATATATAAGATAATTTAGCATAGTACTAACTTATCTATCTAGGCTCTTACCTATTAGTACTAGATCTTCTAGACTACCTTTAAAGAAGAGGAGGAGAAGGAGAAGGAGGAGGAGGAGGAGCAGGAGGAGGAGGAGAAGCTCCAGGTTATTATATACTTAGAGGCTGCTATAGGAGAGCTAGCTTTAGCTAGCTCTTTTTAGCAGGTCTCTATAGCTACTACTCTTTCTAGTAGTACTATTACTAGTATATATACTTACTTAGTAAGCCTTTTAGCTCTCTATAAGCTACCTACTAGCATAGCTAATAGCTTTATTAACCACCTTATTATAGCTATCCACGCTAAGAAGTGCTCTTATTATTAAATATACACCTTTAAGTATTAATACCTTTTACTTATTAGTATTTAGAGAGGTGTGGAGCTAGTATATCCAGGGCTAGTATATCTATGAGAATTACTTTTCTGCCTAGCTATTATATATAGGGGGGCTATAGCTCTGCAAATAATATCTACTAGCCTTTAGGCCTAACAGAGCTTTATTCTATACTCTTAAACTTACTTCCCCTTTATTATAATAATATAGTAAGTATCTATTAGATTTAGTAGCACTTAAAAGTATTTAAACTTAGCTTAAAAGAAGCTTTTTATAAGCCTATCTACTAGTATCTTATCTATAGATATATAGAGCACTTTAAAAGTGCCCTTTATATACTCTTAGTATAGCTATATATTCTAAATATTAATATATTATAGATAGGTTAAAATATACTCTCTCTCTCTAACTACTAGTTATATAGTTTGCTAATTATTATAATAAACTTTCTAAATATCTCTAAGCTTTAAAGCAAGGTTATAGTATAGCCTTTAAAGGGCTATTATCTCTTTAGCAGTATACTTAAGGCTTAGAAGCTCTGCTTCAGTTATTAATATTATAACTATTACTTAATAAGCTGCTTTCTACTAAATCATACCTCTAAAAAGCATTATTATATAGCCTTATAATAACCTATATATCTCTTTATTATTAGCAAATAAGGTGTTACTAGTAATTAGCAGTATAAAAGTCTCTTTATTACCCCCTAAGCTGCTATAGCAGATTACAAAATAGCAAGTTATATAGAAATACTATATATACTACCTTACTATAGCAAAATACTATATACTTAGATTTATAAGGAAGTAGAAGAGTTATACTATAGTAAAGGCTACTTTAAGGTATATTATTATTACTATATATAGAATACTTCTAATAAGTAATTAGTAGTTCTTAACTTCTATAGTAGTAGCCTTACCAGAGTTCTTTATAAGCTTAGTAACTAGTATAGAAGTACTTAGAGCAATACTATCATAGAGACTAAAACGCTCCATAATAGTCTTAATATACTAGTTATAGACCAGGTAAATCTTTTTAGCTACTTAGTCTTATATAATATATATTCTAAGATACTATTTAATAGGGCCTAGTTTATATAGTTTATATAGTTTCTTAATCTCTTATATAAGCTTCTAAGCTTTAAAAGTATAGTCTTAATAGAACAAAATAAGAATATTATTAACATAAAATAGAAGCAGAACCTTATAGTACTTATCTTAAAAAAGACAGAGCTCCTTATTATATAGAGAGAGCCTAAGCTTATATAAGGCTATAGAGAATTCCTTATATTATAAAAGAGATATATCCTTTAAGCTATATAAAGCTCTATTAAGCTCTATAACTTTACTAGCTTACTTAAAGCTATCTAGAAGGTAGCAGATAACTAGCTCTCTATCTAGATTAATATCTATATTCAGAAATATATTAATAATATTAAATTAGAGTATTTTATAGTTAAACTAAGCTATAATTACTACTACTATATATAGGCTTTAAGCTATAAGCATAGTAGTATAGATTAAGCTAAGAGAGGAGGTATCTTATATATCCCCTTATATATAGATTTACACTTTATAGGTATTAAAGCAGTTACCTTAAAACTTATAGATATATACCCACTTTAAGAGAAGAGGCTTTAAGCATATCTCAGACTAGTTAATAATATACTAGGTTCTCTTAGCTATAAGCTTATTAATTTCCTTATTTATAGCCTCTTAAAATATATCTTAGAGCAGCTCTCTTAGCTTTCTAGCTTTAAAATAGTTACTTAGAAGCTTTAAGAGGTCTTCTATAAAGTATATTATCTTCTACTTAGCATTTAGGCATATCTCAGAGTTATCCTATAAACACACTATAATAGTAAAATATAGAGTCTTATACCTAAAAGTGCTTTCTATAATAGCTTTATACTAATCAGGCATAAAGGTTATAAAGAAAGTATTCTAGCAGTTATCTAGTAAGCTCTTTTCTAAATAAAGAGTTATAAGAACTCTTAGATACTACTCTCTAGTACTCTATTATATTAGAGGCCTATAATTAATTTATTAGTATTAATAACAGGCAGGTTAGAAATCTGTTTTAGCTGCTAAAGAGAAGTCTTATCTAGATTACTATAAGCTCTCCTCCTTTATAAGCACTTAAGTAGCTAGTTCTTAAGCATTTAAAACAGATAGACACAGATCTATATTCTTAGTAATAGCATATTATGCTTTAGAATAGGGCTCCAGTATTATAAAAGTATCTAAACTTAATTCCAGTATACTTTCAGAATTAGAAGTTTATTTAGAAGTAAGCAGTCCTCTCTATATTCTAGCTAGTATACTCTTAAACTATATTATAGTAGTAGTACAAAACACTTCTAAACTATAGAAAGCAGTTAGTATAGAGAACTTAAACCTGCTAGTAGTTTACTTATTTATTATAAAGTTACTATTTACTTTATTAAATACCTCTAAGATTTTAAGAACTATATTAGAGGATTTAACAGGTATTTTAACCTTATTAATAATTATCTAGATACTCTAGATATTTATAGCCTCCTTCTTATTATCTAGAAAGTAGAATTTTAACTTATTAAAGCATATATTATATATAATAATAACCTAGTTAAGCATAAAAACCCAGATCCTATATAGGTTATATATCTCTAGTATATATCCTATAAGATATCTAAGATAGACCCTGGAGTTAACCTTATAATAGTATCTCCTAATACCTTTTTTATAACTCCCTTTAAGGGAGTAAGCTCTATAACTATAGATATATAAGCCTCCCCAGTACAAGCACAGGTCTCAGTATATAGTAAGTATAAAGTCTAGTTACTACTATTAGAAGTAGTTCTAGAACCACTTAAGTTCTATCTAAATAGGGCTTTACTAGTTATTTATAGTATATAGGCTAATATTAAAAATAAAAACTACTACTCTCTAAGCCTCTAAGATAAGATACTTAGACAGGTAAGTAGCAGTTAGTATTATAAGCGCTTTCAGAATAATTTCTAAGCTAACACACTCTCTACTACCTATAAGCTTCTTAGTATTTACTAGTAAGAGCTTAAGATTAATTCTAAGCTCCTCTACCTATTATTTATATTAAATAAAGCCTTATATAGTAATAATAGCACACTTAATATTATAGCAGATCTTATAAATAGTAAGTCTCTGCTATCTTTATACCTAGTATTTAAATATCTAGAATATCTTAAACACTTTATTATACTCTTTTAAGACTAGGAAAATTCTAAAAAGTCTTCTACTATACTTATTTTTAATAAGAAGTATCTAGGTATATAGTCTACTAAGCTTTTAGTAGTTAAAGAGGTTCTAAGCTATATAGTAATAGGGATAAAAAGATCTAGCCTTAGATATACTATATAAAATAACTTGCTTAGTATACACTTAAGCATAGAATTTATATTAAATATATAATAGAGTCTTAATCCTCACCCTCTAAGTATTATATATAAGGTATTTAAGAGTACTCTAACCTAGATAACTAGCTCAGAGATACTATAGTTATATATTATTAGACCTATTAGCTATATAGTAGTATAAGGGATATATTAGCTTCTAGTTATTTAAGAGGGCTATAATACCTGCACTACTTATAGAAATACTTAGACTAGATAGGTAGGCAGAGATAGAGTTATATTTAAAAAAAACCAGGTTACTCTTATATAGTAGCTACTTTATATAAGTAGACTTACCTAGCTTACTAAACTATAGAGAGCAGTTATAGCTATTATACTAGATATCTATCTTAAAGAGAAGCACTTCTAAAATAATATTAATATATATATTTTTAATAATAGTAATATTATTTAAAGTTAGAGCACTCTTTTCACCTATTAAGGTATCTTTAAATATACCCTAGATAACCTAAGTGCCCCTTCTAATAATTAGTATACTTATACTACTAACTTTAATTACCTTATTATTATATAAGCATATCAAGATACTAGAAACTAGCTTTCTCTTATTATTAATAATATAGAGAGCTTTATAATTATCTAGAATAATACTATTAGAGAGAGTATATAGTTTCTTAAAGAATATAAATACTATAAAATAAACTTAGATTGCTTAGCTTTTATCTTTAAGAAGGCTTTAGTTAATAATATAGCAGAAAATATTATTAGAAAGTTACTCTTTATTACTAGCACTACTCCTATTACTATGCCTACTCTAGCTACTACTATAGTATCCACTATAGCTATAGTTAGATAAATACTAACTGCTCTTCTAAGACTCTTTTATAATCCACTCTATATATATAAGATTATTATAGATATAGCTCTATTATAGAGATATTACTATCTTCTATATATACTATGCTTTATCCTTTAATATCTTATAATCCTTAAAGCTATCTTTTAGTAAGCCTATAAATACCTATTAAATATAGCTATAGTCTTATAGGGTCTACCTATAGTATTATCTATAAGAGCAGCTAGGGATTTTATTAGATATTACTACTAAAAAAGAAGCATCTAAAGCAGTCTATAAAGCTTAAGGTAGATCCTCTAAGTTAGAGCAGCCTGTAAAGGTAGTATATACTCTAAGTAATCTGCTAAAACTCTTAATAGTAGCTAGCTTACTATAGATCTTAGTAGCAAAGATAATTCTAAGCTCTTTAAGTAAAAGGCAAAGTATTCTAATCTCTTCTACTTAGATAACTAAATCTAGCTAGTTCTAGGCCTAAGTAGAAGCTATCCTATAGTATATTACCTCAAAAAAAGCATATCTCCTATAGCTTTTCTTAGTATTAGTAATATTCTAGCTTACTACTAGCTTATAAAGATAGTACCACTCTTAGTACCACTTAGTAGGTTAAGTAGTATACTTAGCATACTTTAGAATATTTTTATAATCTTAGTATACTTATTCCTATATACTATTATTAGAGTAGGTAAGTTACTATTTAAAAAGATAGAGTATATTCTAAAAGTTAATCTAGAACTTATTATTCTTATTATTAAGCTTTATCTCTGCTACCTTAAAGTAGACTATATTAATAGTCTAATAGATAAATACCTAATAGTTATAGTATAAGGTAATCTGTAATAAGAGGTTTATACTATTAGCAGAGAAGTATTTAAGTATATTGCTCTACTTATCTTAGATATCCTTGCACTTAATAGGGATTAGTAGAGTTAGCTTTATAAGCTTAGAAGTAGTAAAACCTGCTCTACTAGTTTATTAGAGAGTATTAGACTCCTTGCTCTTAATAATATTAATAGAGTTATTATACTTAGTAGTTTTATAAAGTATTTAAGAGGGATTCTCCTTAGCTTTCTGCTTTTAGAGAGCTGCTTTATACTTAATAAGATTAGCCTTATACTTAGCCTAGAAGTAGTTATTATACTTATCTATAAACTCCTAAATAGTTAGAGTGCTCTTAAAAGTATTAAAAGGCTTCCTAGTATTAGAGCTATTAAAATTAAGATACTTCTAAATACCCTTACTCTGTATAGATAAGTATAGGTTAAGATATTAGTAAGGCTAGTTAGTAGAGCTCTGGAGCCTTACTTCTAGAAAGAAGGTTATTAAAGAGTATGCTGCTATTATTATAAGGCTGCTTTAAAAAGGTTTTTTAAGTATTATAAGGTTATTTTAAATAGGTAAAAGATAATAGGAGAAAAGCTACTTACCCTTTCCTAGACTTAGAGAGGTTAGAGGGATATTTATAAGCTATAAAGCTAGGCTTATAACTATTATAAGCTATAGGTAGGAGTGAGAGCAAGTTATAAGGAGCAACTATCTTAGCTATAAATTAGTGTGCATAGAAAGCATAGTAAAATAGTTTGCAGTGCGTAATTACATAATCGTACGCCACAGCGCACAGCCACTGCAGCCTTATAAGGCTAAGAGTGCTATAAACTGCATTGTAATATCTTATTAAGAGAGTTAAATTATAAGGTAGATTATAAGGCTAGAGATACTTAGTCTTTATATATATAATTAAGGAGGGCCTAGTAGTTATACTAGTAATAACAGAGCCTTTTAGATTAGATTTAAGATAGCTATAAGTTCTTAAAAGGATTATTAACTAGAGGAGATATTATAGAGTTATAGTAGGTCTTCTAGTTAATAAGGTATAAAAGGAGGTATTCTAAGCCTATTATAACCTCCTATAGTTAACTATGCCTATCCTTAACCCCCCAGTTCTCACACCTCTTTATCTAGTAATAAAAGGGCTCTAGGATTATACCTATCTTAGCAAAAACCTTTTAGTCATTACAAGATAGTAGATCTGCTTCTAGGATATACTATTTAACATTATTATTATTATTATTTAACAGTATAAAAGACTAGATCTTAGTCTTCTTTTTAATAGCTCTTTTAATTATAAGATATATACTGTTCTAGTAAGTGTTATTATTCAGGATAAGCTGGGCCTCACGGGACAACTTAGAGAAGATCTGGAAATTAGAGTCTCTATTAATCTCAGCTACAGCCTTCCAGTACTATTTAGTCTATTACAGAGAGGCCTAAACATACTTAACAATATTCTGGAGCTAGCTAATAGGCCTAAGCCTCTACCAGAGATTAAGATTATTATTATAACATTAAATAAGCCAGTAATACTCTAACTCCGCCTCAAGGGTCTCCTTATTAGCACTAAACAAAAAGGCCTAGGCTGTGAGGTTAAGTATATAGCTATAGCACCTTATATGCTAGGCCTAGATATCTATCTCTATTATTACAGGATATATATTCTAATAGAAGGTATAGAGGCAGGTATTATTATTAGTCGCATTATTAGAGATAGTTACTCTAATCTGGTTCCAGATCTTATATTAACTAATAATATTAAAGAGGGTCTCTAAGAGAGTAATACTACTATAGTCTCTATAGTTTTAATAGAAGCCTAGAAGACATAATTATAATATACTAGTAGTATTAATAAAGTGACATATAATGCTTATAAAGGTATAGATATTAAGTAATAACTATAGATTAAATAAAAGGTGTATTTTTAATACTACTATATAGAGTTTAGTTATTATAAGATCTTCTCCATACTAGTAGAAGTCATAGAGACAGTCCCAAATAGATATATAACTCTATAAAGCCTCACTAGTAACCTTATTATTATAGTATTATAGGATCTATTAGAGAAAGGTGTTCTCAAAGTGGGTAAAAGGGAGGTTAGCAGAGATAATAGAGGCAATATATAGATCTCTTAGAGTTATAATCTTAGCCTTAAATATATTACTATTATTAAGATACACCCTCTTATATAGAGGAGGGGTTAATAGATTACTTAAGGAGGTATAAGTATCAGCCTTAAAATTATTATCTAAGAGAGTAGAGATCCTACACACATAATAGCCACTTCAGCCTTATTAGAGTGGACTTTATATAAGCAAAAAGCTTAGAATAATATACTATACTAAGTGCTCTATAGCAGCAGTAGTAGCAGCAGCGCTAAAGATCCTAGAGGTCCCCTTTAAGTTACATTATTAGTAACTCTAAAAGGAGGCCCCAGCCCAGCCCTAAATAACCTTAATAAGGAAGTCTCCACAGTCTTAAATCTAGCCAAATTAACCCCAGCCCTTCTACTAAGCTAGCTGCTCTTTAAGGACGTACCTCTTACAACCTATAATAATAGGGGGTAGGTTATTAATTGTGGTATTTAGAGGGATACTAATAGTATAGGCTATTATAATCTGCATAGAGATCTGCAAGCGCGGGGCGCCTAAGACTATATATATATTAGTAGTAAAAGAGGAGGCAATAGCAGTAGTAGATATTGTGAAGTTTAGTAAGGTAATAGGGGTAAATAAAGAGTGTAATATATAATAATAGAAACCTTTTACAGCTAACATTAAATCACAGTATTAAATATACTATTTAAATTGCTATAATTATATCTACTTATTATTAAATTTTTAAAAGATCCGCCTCTATCTAGTATAGTAAGAGTAGCCTAAATAACCTTAATAATATATATAATAATAGTAAGGTTAGCAATAGTAATATATTTTAGTAGCTGGGTATGCCTAAATAAATAGAGCAGGGGTTAATCTATAGTCTCCTATTAGCTAGATCTATATATATATATAAGACACTAAGGTATTTAATAAGTCTATAAGCTGCTGACTTACTTAATTAGAAAGTAGTAATAGCTTCCCTTTGCTTAGTTAAATTATATTACTTACTAAATGCTCTACACTTATAGGGGCGCTACCTAAAGCAATATTATAGGCTTAATATCTTTCTTTATATGTTATATATTATATTTAAGAACTTATACTTTATAAGAGGATAATTTTTTATAGTATAAAGAAGGCTAGTATAGCCTAAGGCTGCAATTAGTAATATTTTATTTATCTTTATACTCCTATATCTGAGAGACAGCTATATTACTAAGGAGGAGAAATAATTATTTTAAAGGTTAAATATAATTTTTTTTAGTTTATATAGTTATTAGCTACTATATTAGAGTTATTTTAACTTATATATATAATAGGAAAGCCTTTAAATGCTGCTTAATATCCTATATTTAATATTTAAGTAATTATAGTGTTAATAGCAGATTATAAGCTTAAAGGGTCTAATTTAAATGCATTAATAGCCTTTATCGTATCTAATCTTACTATAATATTTCATCCTATAAACCTTACTAAACTCTAAAGCCCTTAATCTAGGCTAAATATAAATATATATCTACCTTAGTACTAACTGCTTTCCCCTTTTATATAAATATTTACTAATTAGCACTATTATTGCATAGTTGTTTTAACTAAGATATTCCCAGAGAGATATAATAATAAAGGAAATAAATAAGGCTATAAGGCAATTATAGCAGGCATAACACAAGACAGTGGTGCTAACAGAAATCGCTATAGATATATATATTATTAGTTTATGGTATTTCCAAGACAGCTTAAAATTACTACTAGGTATTATTATTATCACACTAATTATAGTGCTAATATTTAATATATTTTAATTAAAGGTAGTGTTCCAGAATTAATAGGTAGAAGTTAGCATATTTAGTAGTAAAGAGGTATAAGCTATAGTTATAGTTAACAGATCCCCTCTCTAGGGCTATATATATATTTGAGGTAGCTTAGTCACTATACTTAAAGTTAAGTGGACTAAGCTTACTATAGGAGCAGTAGTATATATATTAGCAAATACCTAGATCTCTATAGTGTTTTCTATAATTTCATTTAGTATATATAATATAAGATTATAAAGCCACCTGCTCTTATCTTTTATAGTATTTATAATCTAGTGCTAGAACTAGCTATAGACGTTAATATAGTATATTATAAGTAATAAACTATCTTAGTAGCTAAAGGTGAGGAGGTTGTTGCTATATATAGCTGATATGGGATGCTTTCATAAATAGCTGTAATGCTGTGAGATCTAGGAACTTTATTATCTCAACCTTGCAGTCTCAGATAATACTGTAGTTAGCAATCTGTGTTCCTCGTTAATAGCTACGAGGGACAGAACAAAGGTCAAACGGTGACATCGAGGCGATGGTCACGTGATGGTCCAGAAATGGCCCAGCTGATTTTGACATAACAGCCTTTTCAGGATTCCTTCTAATAATAGTCCAAGCACACTATATAACAGCTAACAGAGCTCATAAATTCACTATCACTTTATCAGAAAAACAAACACAATGTCCGTCGATTATCCCAAGCTTCCAAGTCTCCCTCCACCCAGCCCCTCCATAGAGTCGGAGGATGATTTGGACAATCCCACCCGTTAGGCTAAGAAGCCTCTCCCAGAACCAGCCAATCAAACAATCACTTTATCTACAGTCAAGCCCATTCCAACATAGAACCATCTTCAACAGAGCCAAAGGCCCAAGCCATTACCTCAAGCCATATAGAGGTCCCCGCTGCTCCACTAACGGCTACTTCCAGAGACCAGTACCTGCCTCCTGAGGAAGAACCAGATAAGCCTGAGCGCCAAGCCAAGTCCAGTCAGTCGGCAATCACAGTTAAATTCACAGATCCGTCCATCAGGAAAGTCCTCAATGCAGAGGCTGCAAATTTTGTCAACTTCCTGAAGAAGCGCCTTGCCGATATGAAAGGCGATGATCATAGAACCAAGAAGGCTGCAATGGCAAAGAACTATGAGCTTAACTTTGCGCGTGAACTAGCTACAAAAGTTAAAAAGTCTGAGGCTATTTCCAAGCTAGATGGCCGCGCCACAGATATTAACTTGTTCATTTTGGACAAAAAAGAGGACCTCTTCAACGTCATCTTTGATGCTGCCGTGAATCGCCTAAAAGAGGAAGAGACGTCTAGATCCAACAAGTCCCAGCTAAACAACCAAAACCAACAGGCTGCCGTCACAAAGATATTGCAGCTGATAAACAATAACGCCACTCACATTCTCGAGATCCCTCGCACAGCTAGCAACAATCAGATTAAGACTGCCGTGAGAAAGATGGCGAGGCTTATGCATACCAACCAAAATGAAGACAAAATAGCAAACCTCTGTATGCAAAGTGAGTACCATTGATATACAGCGGTTGTGCAGAGTCTAATAAACTATCTGTAGAAGTGAATGAAGCGAGGGCTTTGCTCACAGATCCACAAAAGAAAGCAGAATATGACCGCCAGCTCAGGGGATCTAGCCAACAGAGCAAGATTTTGACTGCCACGGTTGAGGTCAATGAAGAGTTTGATGATAGCGCCTTTGGCAAGAACGGGGATGATGACCCGAGTTCTGACGAAGATCTCAGCGACGACGAAGACGAGATACCAGAAAAAGACCAAGAAATTGAGGAAATTCACAGCAAATACGCGGATGGTATTATGGCGTACCTTTCAAATGGAACTGATACCAAGGATATTAAGAAAATGAATAAAAGAATCAAGAAGGCCAACGAGAAGAAGGGAAGACGAGGGGAACTTTACCAGATGAGCGAGGGCATCGCAACCTCCATGAGAAATGCGTTGAACTCTATCCAAAACAAAACGACGCCCGAAGAGGCCAAATGGAACGCTGAAAACGCTAAGACTACTTTCCGCCAGCAATGCTTGAATGAATACAACCAATGGCCTCAGACATGGGCAGATGCTTTCGGCAAAGTTGCCGACCAACGGCTGGTTGCGCTGACTACATACAACCCTAGCGAGCCCAAGGAAGACGCTAGCAAACGTAAAGGCGAGCAGGGCAACAGAAATAGCAGCCGCGTGGATCATGAAGTCAACATGCAAGATGCTCCTGGTGATTCCGCTTCTGAACTCGGGCATGTTGCAGGCATGGGACAAGCCATGGACGTAGACGAAGAGCATGTCTCTCCCAACGGCCCCGACGAAGGTGTTATGGACCAGGAGGACATGGAACAGGAAATTCACCCCCCAAGAGAGACGCAACTGCAGCAAGTAGATAGAACACCATTAGGGCACAGAATCCTGGGCTACTGGGTTCTCGAACGCAAATGTAAAGTCACGGGGCAGAAATCACCTATGGGGTGGCGATTCGTCGTCGAGGTCCCCGAGGCCAATCCCATCAAACTGGTCCAGGGCAGCGAGCTCGGGTACGAGGCAGTCCGCCTCTATCACGAACTTCCAGAAGAGCAGAAAAACGATATTCGCGGTATGGAGAAAGTATACAAAGACGTCAGACCTAACCTTTTCGTGGGTATACGTGGCGTTGCTTCCTACAGGCTAACCCAAACCCGCAGAAAGCCCACATCTTGTCCCGAACTGCACTTCGAGTCTGGATTGCCACAATTTCGCTGATAAGAAGATTGACGAGTTCCTCGTGAAAACGGGAGTGAGGCCAAGCTGGGCGCCGACGTACGGACAGTTGACATATCCGTCGTATGATCGGAATTATTTGACGCTTTCCTATTGTCATTCACAACGTGCCACCACTGGCTACAATTCGTCGGCTCCTGCAATCCTCCCTGTTCTTGACTGTCCCTTAGGTCTTCCCGGAGTTCCATCATTCCATCATGTCCTGGAGGGGTCAGACCTTGACCAGATTCGGGCGGCCGAGAATTGTCGCACTCTCTCGCCAAAGCACCAGAGGGCTGGTTCAAATGGTCCGCGTAATACCGGGTTAAGTGAGGATCGCACGCAACAATGATTTCTTCCGCAACAGAATCGTCGTCTACAAACCAAGTCAGCTTATATAAGGGCTTTCAAAAGAGATCATACCAGTACTCTGTCTCTTGTGACTCTCGCGTGTGCCCTTGTATACGCAATATCCACCAGCCAAGGCAGACAGGAATTCCTCGTTGTTTCGGTCGGCCCTCTCACCATTGCAGTTCTCCACTCTGACGCCAAAGGTTTTGATAACGGCTGCGAAATTCGAGGTCGAACCTCTATGCCAATGGCTTCTTAGATGAGAGCCTGCTGCAGAGGCAGATCAGTATAGAAAGTGTATCCCATACTCATCACACTTAAGTATATACCACTGCCCTTTAGAATACAGAATTCTGTCTTTATACTTGGCTTTTCCGCTTTCATAGAGCTCCTTGAAATCGATTAACTTTTGTATTTTGCTCGAGCTTTGGCCCATATCGTTTGTGTGGTCTTCGTCAAACCGAGTTCGGGCTACTCTCTCCGCTACTTGACGCTGCAGAGAAGCAACTGCGGATTCTGAGAGCTCCAGATCTACTCCTGCTGTGACAGCTGCCCTCGATAATGTTCGCTATCGAAGTTTGGATCTAGAGGCAGAGCACCGAGACGAGACACAGACCGACGTTACTACCTTTCTCAAGCAACGATTCGCTAGTATTAAGACCAGATGGGACATACTCGAGTCTTGGCCAGATCAAAACCAACTGGAACGTCTGATCTATCTATCAACAACACCTTCACCTCTATTCATCTATGCAGCGACTCTCTGTCGCTTCATTGATGACCCAGATGAACGGGAAGATCCAACCGATCAATTAGATCTCTGGCTCCAACAATGTGACAGCAACGCACCCCAGCTAGACCAGATTTATCTGCCGATTCTCCACCACATGCTATTCGGCAGTTATAATACGCTCGAAAGGCCAAAGCCGCTAGCCGAAAATCACAGGGTGGAATTGTTCGGTGTGCTAGGAGCTGTTGTACTCGTCGCCACTCCTTTGTCCTGCAAATCGATCGCAGCCCTGCTAGGTATCCCCATACGTCGAGTCACTTTGCGGCTGCGAAACCTACATGCTGTCCTCAGCGTTCCGCACGACCACGAAACTCCTGTGCGGCTCCTCCATAAGTCATTCAGCGACTTTCTCCTCAATTCTAAGAACTCCGGCCACCAGGACTATGGAGTAGACGACGCAGAAACACACGCAATGCTAGCAGCAAAATGCATTCAGCGCATGACAGTAGGACTCAGACGGGATATTGGCAACATTCAGAAGCTAGACATGTCCAGAGATGACATTAATCCGGAGGTCATCAGTACACACATCCCTACCGACCTTGAGTATGCCTGTCTTTACTGGGTTTACCATTTGCAACGTAGCGGACAGTTACAAGGAGATGACGTCTGCGTGTTCCTCTTTAACCACTTTCTTCACTGGCAAGAAGCTCTAGCACTTCTGGGGAGGCTCTCAGCTGGGGCGCTCGCGGTTAGGGAGCTTCTAAGGATATTCCAGGTTCGTAAAGCTGTTCTTGTGCTATAATTAAACTAACCAACCCTTCTCATAGCAACTTCCCAACGCACCCATAGAACCGACTGATTTTGCTGAGGATGCCGCTAAGGTTATTGCAGCCTTTGGGTCTACTATTGAGCGGACACCTCTTCAAATTTATGGGGCTTTAATATTGCTCTCTCCAGTGGCGAGCAAAGTGCGGCAAATATTTTGGGATGAACGCTTGCCATCCATCACTCCTGTTGAAGGTCTGAAATCTGATTGGGATGCACACCGCCAGACCCTCGAGGGCCACGGCGGCTCGGTCGACGCGGTGGCCTTCTCGCCGGACGGCCGGGTGATCGCGTCGGCGTCGGCCGACAGGACGGTCCGGCTCTGGGATGCAGCCACGGGCGCGCACCGCCAGACCCTCGAGGGCCACGGCTGCTCGGTCAACGCGGTGGCCTTCTCGCCGGACGGCCGGGTGATTGCGTCGGCGTCGCGCAATAACACGGTCCGGCTCTGGGACGCAGCCATGGGCGCGCACCGCCAGACCCTCAAGGGCTACACTCGGAGTCTCGTATTTGATCCATTATCCACCACGCAACTGCTTACTGATTTCGGAGCTGTAGACCTGGTGATAAATTCCCTGATATGCGAATCGCGGTCACCTGAGCAAATGGTGGTATCTCCAACTATCCACAGTCTTGGCCTTAGTCCTGACAAGACCTGGATTATGCACGGGAACGAGAGGGTTGTCTGGCTTCCTAATGAGTATAGACCGACGGCGTCAGCCGTAAGAGGTTCGCTGATGTGCATTGGCTGTTCATCAGGGCGTGTCATCCATATTTCAGCTACATTGTGATGCGCAGAATAGTGCGATTGGAAGCAGCGAGTTTCCCCATCATCGCATTATATCGTCTCATAGCGTGCCACAAGAAGGGTCTGGGAGAGTGGATCTTTTTATTCTCAATGCTTAGACTTCGCCACCGTCTTTCTGCTGCATCTTTCTGCGTTCTATGGTGATTAATGCATGCTGAGATAATATGGTTACTTTGATGATATAGTACACAAGTCCAAGTATATATTTGGAAGTCCCTAGGTCAGAATACCTGTGTATATAGCGGTCTGCTAGGCTTTATCTAACACTGTGTGGAGCAGTTAGAGAACGTCTGTGTGAGGGTATCCCTTAGGTGTGTGTGTAATGCTTGCATTGCTAACTATGGATGCCCCATGGGCAGATATATCTATATATTAGTGCTTATATAATATAGTGCCTAGTAGGCTAGTGTGACAGTCTGCCCTCCTCTAAAAATGTGGTGCCCTCACTGCTAAAATCTAAAATCCGTTCTTATTATGGGTTATAATTATTATTAGGTCTATCTAACCTTATTTTATTATTATAGGAGGTTATTATAGTTCTTATATTTAGCTAAGTTAGATTATAATACCTATTAGTTATAGTTAGGGCCTAAGTGTTAGTAGGTAATAAGGTATTACTTGCTAGATTTAATATTATATTATTATATAATATAGTTAGGTATTAATAATTAGTCCTTAGCAGAGATAGGTGGGATTAGTAGTAGTTATTATCTATATAGGTTAAGTTAGATAGCTAGTTCCAGATAATTAACTGAGATAATATTATAGATTTTAAAGTGGGGAGGTAATATTAATTAGTAAGTGGATCTGCTAATATGCTCTTTAATAGTAAATAAACCTATATAGTGTTATCTATATTTAGGTCCTATAATTATAGCTTATAGTATATTATAACCCTTATATAGTCTTAGATAGATCTTATCTTTAATATTAAAGAACTTAGTTATATACTATTAGTTATAATACTATTTTATTATAATTATAGTAATAGTAATAGTGTTATATGCTAAAAGTTAGGTTATTAGTTATCTAATAGCTATTAGTGTTATATCTCTTACTATTAGGAGTGGGATATTATTAGGAGTAAAGCTCTTAATAATCTTATTTAGGGATAATTATATTAATACTAATTAACTATAGTTAAATTTGAATTTAAGGTGTGGGAGATAAATTAGCTATTATTTAGGACTTTTAAGGGAATAGAAGTAGTAATATATAGCTGATTTAATAGCTTATATTATATGTTCTGTTTATCTATCTGTTTATAGGTAGTAGGCAGTTATATATAATAGTGTTATACTGGTTTTATACTATATTAATTTCTATATTATAAAAAGAAACTTAGGATTTTAATCTGAGATAATAACTTTAAGGAATTCCTAGTTAGATAATATTAGCTAATATATAAGTTATATTTCCCAGATTTTAGCAGTGTTAGTTATACTACCTAGAATTATAAATATTTTCTTAGATAGTTTATAAACTGAGATAAGGGCTAAGTCAAATTCTTTATTAGATAGGAGTAGTACTAATATAAAGTTAATAGATCTTATATAATATAGGTATAGTAGTAGTAGGATAGGTTATAGGTTACTATAAGCTTTATAATATTAGATTTAGAATATCTTATATTAGGGATAGTTATAAAGGTAGTTCTATAGTTACTTAAGGCTATTATATATATAATATTAGGATATAAATTTGGATAGCTTATTATAGCTAAGATAGTTACTATTATAGATAGAGTTAAAAATATCTAGAAAACAGGATCTCAGAATATAGAGTTATAGGATATAGTTAGAATCTATCTTTTATAGTAGTCCTTATTTAATTTAAAATAGCAGGTTAGCATAGTATCTAGTTCTAATTTAGTGTTATTCTAGATAATATTAAGTGTCTTCTGCTATACTAGGTCTAACTTATAGCTATTCTATAGTTTCTTCTTAAAGTTAGGTGCAATTTTAATAATTATAGATGCTAGCTGTTACTGGGATATAGCTTTAAGTGGGATCCTAGTAACTTTAATAGGTTCTAATAGAGGGTATTCTTATATAGGTGGTAATTAGGTTAGTTAATTATTATAAATCAGATTATAAATAGATAGTTTCTAATTGTTATTAGATATAGCTGCAAATATGAGGTCTATAAAGCAGTTATTAGATAGAATATCTAATATACTAGGGGTGTTATTTAGTATAGTATTATTAGCAGGAGGTTAGCTTAATATATTAGAAACTAAATAATCCCTTCTAGGCTTATAGATAATATAGATTTTAAATTATAATATATATTTTATAGCTTAGATAAGCTTTTTGTTAGCTATAGTATATATAGTGGAGTTAGTAATATTATTAACTTAATAGGACTAGATATTAATAATAGCCTTATAGTCTATAAATATAACTATAGGTGTTATTTATATAGATTAAATCTAGTATTTGGTTTTTAATATAGTCTATATATATCCTGCTACTTTAAGTTTCATTAACTAGTATTATTCTTTAATATTACTTAAGGTATATAATATAAAGGTGATTAGTTTAATAGTATTATATAGAGGGTATTAGTTATATATTAATATTAGAATAACTAAGTCCTTAATATAAAAGACTTAAACGCTAAAGCTATTAGATAATATATTAAATTTGATATAGATTTATTATTTAGGTGAGAAGAATATAAGCATTGAGTTAGCTGTTAGTGCTTCCTTAAGTGCCTAAAAGGTGTTAGATTTCTTTACTATTAGTATTAATATATTAATAGCTATTATCTAGGCTTTTTATGCTAGTTTAGATATTTTTCTATTCTTTGTTATGCTATTATTATTTAGTTATTTATAGGTGTGTAATAGTATTATCTTCTAGTCTTCTAGTAGTTTAGTAATTTAGGTATATCATAGGATATAGTGTTATAGGCTAGATATGAGACTGAGAAAGTGTTTGAGTAATTAAAATGTTATAGGAAATTTGATAACCTTTATTGCTTCTAATTTAACTATAGGTATTAAAAGGCTAAAGGAGTTAACTATCTTTTCTAATACTAATACTATGGGAAAGCTAATATAGGATTTATTAGGTTCTAATAAGATATTAGTGTCTAATAAGCCTTAGAGTATATTATATAGGTTAGTGAGGTGGTTATTAAGGCCTTTTAAAGCAATAATAATATTATTATAATATAAGTTAGCGTTAAATTTAGAGAGAATAGAATCTATCTATTATTAGATATAGGTGTTACTGTTTTTATATTCTATTATAGGGTACTTAAAAGTAAATTATCCCTTATAGGTTATAATTATAAAGGCTTATTAAGAGGTGGGGTATACTTACTATTAGTAGTAGAACGCTATTATATTAAATATAGAAATATATATTATATTAGTATATTTAGTAATAATATTATCCTATGTTTTTATTAGGTAGGTATCTATAAGAGTTATATTATTTAGTGGTTATATATTAATAACTATATAGCCTTTTTAGTTCTGTTTCTTCTTATCTATTATAGCTAACTATAATATAGTTATTAAGGTTTTATTAGATAATATAGTTTTATTAGCTATAAGTTATTCTTGCTAAATAATAAATACTGGAAATATAAATAGGACTTAGGTTATTATATAGTATAGTTTGGGTTCTAATTTATTAATAATATATTTAATAATATCTTATTTAGGTTCTCTTAAAGGGTAGATCTTACACTTTATAGGTATTTGCTTATCCTAATTAAGCTTAAAGTAAACTTGCAGTTATTAGTTTTTAGAGATATTAGTAAAACTAGTATTAGTGAAGATATAGGTAAACTTATTAATTAGTATAGTGAGACGTTTAGTATCTAGTTAGCAATTATAGATCTTAATACTAGTTAGATATTTTTAAATTAACTGTTATTAAATAAGTATGGTATTAATTATATATTTCTCTGGCTGATATAGTTTTTTGAGGGTAAATTTAGATACTATTATAGTTTTAGTCTTATCTACTATCTATACTTATATAGTAGGATCTATAAATATAAGATATCTAATAAATTAGTAGTATTATAGAGTCTGGTCTATTATAGTGTTATTTTAAATAAGGATTTCTAATAATAATATATCTATTAATATTATATAGAATAAAATAGGTAAATCAGTTAGCTTAAATAGTAGGTTCTGTTATATATTATAGTTTGAGATTATATAATATATAGGTATGCATATAGCAATATTAGCTAGTATTATAGTTATATTCTTAGCTGCTACTCTGGCTTTATAGCAGGCCTTATTATGCTATGCTACTATTAGGATTTTAATACTATATAAACTGATTATAGTATAACCCTTATTATTAAGGATATTAAATTGCTTAGAACTAAGATAATCTATACTAATAAGCAGGTTAGCTAATAGGTTATCTATAATAGATATTTCTTATTAGATAGTTACTATAACAGGTTTGCTAGTAGATAGTTAGGTGCCTTAAAAATAGAGGTCTAGAACTATATATTAATCTGTATAATAGGTGTCTTTACTAATACCTTTAACTATAAGTAGTATAGATTAAATCTAAATATTAGTTATAGGCTAGTATCTGTTAAATATAGTTCTATCTAGTAGGAAAGATAAATATCTAGTATCTCTATAGATATTAAGTTAGGTTTCTAGTTAGTTTAGGTTAGGTATAATCTAGTATTATAGGTATAACTATAATTAAAAGCCAAATCTAGCTCTAATCTGGGTAGATATATTAACTAATAATATAATTTAAATAGGGTTTTTAGTTATAGCGTGGGTAGTTATAGGTGGATTAGTTATCTGAGAATCTCTAAACTATGCTATAGAGTTAGCTAGTTAAGTATTAGTTATATGGTTGCTTTAAATATGCTTATATAGTTAGTTATTACTAGGAAATTGTTATGTATAGAAGTAGTATATTTAGCTAGTTATAGGGTGGGCTTATTTGGAGGGTGTTATAGCTATAAAATAGGTATCCTTATATTTATTATTATCTCTAGTAAAGTTAAGGTTACTTCTAGGTTTAATCTATTCTAGTATAGCCTCTATATATATAAAGTTATTATAGGTTATAATATAAGGTTTATCTATATTATTAGCTACTAATAGAAACTAGTAGCTGTTATATTATAGCATATTATGAGATAATAAGGAAGATAATAGGGTTATCTCTCTATAATATGCTAATTATTACTATAGTTACTGTTAGGTCTAATTTGCCTTTATAGGAGTGCTCTGATTCTATGTGTTATTATTCTATCCTAGTTATCTGTTCTTAGGGATAAGCTTCTAATCTTAGTTAGATTAGTTATTATATTAGTTTCTATTAAATTAGTATAATATAGGGTATCTAGTGTTCTAATTAGGTTAATTCTATGTTAGTTAGAAACTTAATATTAGCTGGGATAGTTAAGGAGGATCTTATTAGATAGGATTATAGTTATTTTATTAGTTCTAATAGGGGAATCTGCCTTAATTAAGTCTACTAGTTAATAAACTCTATAGCTAGT
Organism: Colletotrichum neosansevieriae; assembly: GCA_036785495.1. Lineage (NCBI taxonomy): Eukaryota > Fungi > Ascomycota > Sordariomycetes > Glomerellales > Glomerellaceae > Colletotrichum > Colletotrichum neosansevieriae. The sequence continues at coordinate 52,368 of JAVHLV010000146.1, read as the reverse complement.
TAGTATTAGGGTTTCTTCTAATAATAATAGGGTAACTATTATAGTTATATAAAAGATAAGTATTACTAGTCTTACCTAGTTAGTAGTTAGCATTATAGGGATACTGAAATTATAGCCTATATTTTGCTACTAATATCTTTATTATAGATTTATAATATCTAACTAACTATAAAAAGCTATTAAGTATAGTGGTGTTATTAAAAGGTAGAATAAGGGATTTAATAGCTCTATTAAATAATTTATAGATTGCTTGTTATTAGGATAGGACTTTAGTTATACTATATACTTTTATATCTTAGATTATAGATTATATATAGGCTAGGATATTCTTATTATCTATATCTATAAGGCTATATAATAATAACTTCTAATAGGATATTATATTACTATAGTGTGGTTTAAAGCGTTTTAGTAGTTTAGTAGTAATAACTTTAATAGTAGTAGTGTGAAGTAGCTTATAGTTAATATTAGTTAGAACTTATAAGTACTATACTAATATAGAACCTTAGAGATATTAGATCTATACTTTATATACTTAGATATTAGATTTAGTAATAGTAAGATTAAGTAGATAATCTATAAAGGTATAGATATTAGTATATATAGTTAGTTTGCTATTTGATACTATTTCTAAGTGGTGGGAGTTCTTTGCTTTAGGGTTAAATATGCCTATATTAGTAGATTATAGGAAAGCGTTACCACTATTATTATTATTATAGGGAGGTTAGGGAGGTTAGGCTTTGTTTTGCTGTTTAAAGGCTTTAGCTATTATAGCTGCAAAGTCCTGATTTATAGCTTATTATTAATTATTTATTGCTGCTATAATTATAGCCACTACTATATTAGCTAAAAGTGGATTCTATAATATAATAGGCAATCTGGATAGGGATTAGTTCCTGCTATATTAATTAGGTTCTTAATATAGTGTCTCTATATTATAGAATATTATAGTAGAGGAGCTATTAAAGAGTAATATTAAATAGGAATATTAATAGGTTTTATTAAACTTAATAGGCTTAATATATAAGTTACTACTAAGGCTAACTAGGTTATATAGGTGATAAGGTTATAGAAATATATAAAGGTTAAGTTAATTAAGGTTATAAGTTAGTCTTAATACTTCCTTAGAAGTGCTTAGTACTAGTTATAGTTTAGATAGGGCGTTTAGAGCAGATTAAATTGGTTCTGGCTATCTCTCTAGTTCTAGCTATTTCTGATATATAGCTAATCTATATTACCAGTTTCTAATAAAGGATTTAAAGGTTCTCATTAAGTTCTATTTAACTAGGTAGGGTATTATAAATCAATTATTATTTAATAGTAGATTAGTTATTATTATAATAGTTATTGTTATATTAATATTATTATTAGTTACTCACTATGATATTAAATCTCTAGTAAAATACAGGAGATATTAAGAGTTAGTAATAAGATTAATTAATAATATTAGGTAGTAGAAGTCTTTAATATGTGACGAGTTATATAGCATAGTCTAACAGAGTAGAAGGGGGGGGGAGTTAAAGTTAGATATAGTAATAAAGTAATATTAGGTTAGAAAGAGTGGGATAATATAGTAGTGGTCGATTTAACACAACCTTAATTATTTAATCTGACTAATATAGTTAGATTTAGTAGTTAATAATAATCTTATCTAGTTCTTTGTTTAATATAAACGAAAAATTAGTGCTAATAAGGCTGCTAGATTAACTTTTATTATACTACTAACTGTAAGGGTATCTCTTAGGTGTGTGTGTAATACTTATATTGCTAACTATTAATACCTAATAGGCAGATATATCTATATATCAGTGCTTATATAATATAGTGCCCAGTGGGCTAGTGTGACAGTCTGTGTGTGTTATTAACAGGAAGACATCTGCACATAATTGTAGGTTTTCTAACTGTATACAACCTGCGCGGGGTGGCCGCGGGTGGCAGAATCAGAGGCACGGGTGCACCTGCTTTAGGGCGCTCAATCCAACCGACGCGATCGCCGATTCAATTGAAGGGGAATTTTGCACCTAGCGGAAACTGTCAGATTATAGGGTCCGGAACGCGCAGTGCGAGTCGGGCGCGAGGTTAGTCCGGCTCCGCGCACGGGCCCAAAGCGGCCCGGGCGCGCTAACTGCAACCAGGGCTTGCACAGGAAAAAGGGGTTAGAACGCACCTAAATAAGGGTAAATACATAGAATTACACATATATACTATAGTATTATAAATATATATATAATTATACCTAATTTGATAATTAATAGTCTAATATATGCTATATTACTATAAATACTACTCTAAAACCTTAATTATAAGATAATAACTACTATAACTGCCTCTTAGCTATATAGATATAGTAACTAGATCTTCTAAATTAACCTCCTATATATAAAGGTGTCTAGCCTTAAGCTATAGGATAATATTAACCTATATACTGCTATTCTAAATGCAGATAGTATACTCTAAAGCTACTTTAGAGATAAGGTTATAAAGCTAACTATTCTAGATATCTCTAACCACCCTATAAGTAGTGTGGTAAATAGTATAGCAGTTATACTACTAAGTAATAATATAACTACTATATATACTAATATAATTATAGACCTATTAAAGGTAAATTATAAGCTATACTAGACTTACTAAGTAAACTATATATTTAGAGATAAGTATTATAAAGTATATAAGAAGTAATAATATATACTCTAAGACTAGATCTATAATAATATCTATCTAGATCTCTTATACCTATACTATACTATAGATAAGAGTATTAACTACTAGATATATATACTTTATAAGAGTATTAGTATTAATACTTATAAGTATAAGGTTATAGCTAGAAGTAGTTATACTATAACTCTAGACCTTTTAGTATATAAGAAGCTACTTATAAAGCATAATATAGAGAAATAGCTTATAAAGTGGGAGAAAGCTATTACTAAAGTATAGGCTAGTAGCCTTATATAAGTAAAGGAGCCTAACTAGTAGTTTATAGACTTTATAATAGCTCTTAGTAATAGTAGTTTAGATACCTAGATCTATATATACTAAATAATAGTATAATTATATATAAATACTAGCTCTCTCACTATAAGAGATATACTAAAAGATATCTAAGTTACCCTTAATATATTTAAAATAGCTAACCTATATACTAAAATAGGTTAAGGAGCATTTAGCTCTACTATACTAGCAGATAATAAGAATACTATATCTAAGAATAACTTAGAAGTATCTAAGAAGTAAAGACCTGCTATATACTAAGTATATAGAAGAGAGTAATCTATAATACCTAAAAGCTATAAAAGAGCACCTATAACTATATAAATAACTAATAAAAAGAGCCTTTACCTAGCTTACTATAGCTACTACCCCTTAGCTAAGTGCTAGATTATCTTTAAAGAACTATACCTAGAGCGCTTTTAGAGAAGCAAATTCCTCTACTATTTAGTAGAGGAGTATATTAATAATAATAAAGAGCTTATAAAGTATATTTATAAGCTTAAACTAAGTAGTAGATAGTATATAGAGGATAAATAACTATATAGCTACTATAGAGGAACCTTTAAGTCTGCGTTTTATATATAGCCTAATAACTACTAACTCTATAACTCTGCTATTCTAGATTCTAGAGCAATAATATATATATTTAATAATACCTTATAGTTTACTATGCTTACTAGAGCAGCTTCTAGTAACTTCTTATAGGCAGATATATACTAGGTTTCTATTAAGAGATATAGTATAGTTAATATTAAGGTAAAGGGGTATAGTAAAAGCATAATACACCTATAACTATATAATATAGTACTCTGCTATAGGTTTATAAGTAACCTTATATTACTTAGAAAGCTATACTAGTATAATATCTAATAGGATATAAGCCTATAAAATAACTATCTTTAAAGATTAGATTATACCTATCTCTATATATTAGATAAGAGATATTACTAACAGGTCCTTAAATATAGGGAGACCTTAGAGGGTGCTCTGCTATAGGGTAAAAGGGATAAGATAAATACTATATTTCTTATAAGTGCTTAATAACTCCCAGCTAAGCGCCTCATATATATATATAATATAATAATAAAGTAATAACCTATTTATAGTAGTACTATAATATAGTACTAGTATTTTAGATACCTAGGCTTAGAAGCTATTTAATACCTCTTAAATAGTATAAGAGAAGTCTATCTTATCTAAGGAGGTAAGCTTATTATAATAATTAACTATAACACCTATAGTATAGGCAAAGTCTGCTACTAAGTATAATAAGTACTATAAGAGTCTATTAAGTATATAAAGCTAGGTAAATATATTATCCTAGACTTCTATAATTATAATAAAGGCTATAAAGAGTATTACTTAGTGCTACTTATAATAGATTAACCTATAATATATACCTAGAACTTCTACCTTATATAATAAGGTACAGATAAGCTCCTTATAGTAATTAAGAACTACTTAATAATACTCTTAATATAGTATAAAGTATATATAAAGGTAATTAAAATAAACCTTAAACTTATAAAGCACCTATATATTATTACTACTATTAAGATATAAGATATCTGCCTTAAGCTATCTGCTACTAACACTTAAGCGTAGAATAGTAGAGCAGAATAAGTAGATACTATAATTAAGGAATATATAAAAGCTATAGTAATAGATATAAAGCTACTAGATATACTATAGCTTAAGATAATAAAGTTATTTACCTATCTATATAACTATATATCTATAGCAGTAAGAGGCTAGTAAATATCCTATAAGCTATTTTATAAGTACTTCTAAGTAAGTAAGTCTACTAACTATATATACTCTAACCTCTTATACTTATATACCTATAGCTGCAAAGCGTTTACTATAATAAAGGAAGCTTAACTTAAATAATAATACTATAAGAGGCTTATACTATATATATTTATTAGCTTCCTAGTAAGCTATATATCTAGTAACTTCTTTTATATATAGAACCTGCTATATATAGAAGTATTTATTATATATAATATAATATTTAATAAGAAGAAGTTTTTTAATAGTAACTTAAAGGGGCTTATTAAAGAGTTCTAGTATATAAACCTTGCTATAATATAAGAGCAGATTAACTAGCTAATTAGTGAGAGCTATATATAAGCTGCTCTATAAGATACTAATAAGGAGATAGATAAGATAGTTAAGTATAATAACTATACTAATAAGTATATAGAAGATCTAGAAGCTATAGTACTAAAGAATATAGATATAGCTATATTATTACTATTATAGAGCTTAGCAGCCCTAGCTGCTACTACTATACTAGAAATAAATAATACTCCTACCTATATAAATGCTTATTTTAAACTAATAACCCCTCTAGAAACACTGCTAATAGTATTTTTCATAGCTTTATAGAGTATACTTATAAGTATAAGGAGGTATAGAAAAAGGCATAACTACTCTTTAAAATATATAAATAAAGATAGATAATATAAATTATTACTACTCTAGTACTACTATATATTATAGACCTTATTTAAAGCTATCTTTTTAGCAGGCTATATATAGCTATACTAGAAGTATAAGACTATATAATTAAAAGATAGCTCTATAGCCTAGAATATCTAGACTAATTACCTGCTAAGTATATATATAGAATGGGATACTTCTAAAACTTTAATAGGAGTAGGTTATACCCTTAAAGCAGCTATAGATAAGATAGACCTATAATAGTAAGTATCTACTATAGCTAAAAAATAAAGGCTAGAAAGTATAGAGTATTATAGAAGTACTATAGTATATAATAATCTAAGTAAATTAGATAAAATAGCTACTCTATTAGATTACTCCTAGTCTAAGTTACCTCTTCTATTTATATCTTATAATTAGTTAGCACTATATAATAGGCTTATAAGACCACACCTATTTATAAAGGAATTTCTAGAAGCTAAGAAATCTCACTTAAAGGGATATAAAGTATTATAGTTTTAGTATAAAGTAGCAAAGTAGGAGGCTTATAGTTACTAAGTACTTAGCTGCTACTAGGTTTATATATATAAACTTAATAAATATAAATAGCTAGTAAAGTTTAAAGTAAGACTTATAATCTGAGGTAACTAATAAGTAAAAGATATATAGGATATATATATAGCAATACTTATAGGTATATCTTTCTAAGTGCTAATAGCTATAGCTACTTATTTTAATATAGAGCTATTATAATATAATACTATAAATATATTTATATATATATCTATTAATAAAATAGTATTTATAAGTATACTACTAGGCTACTACTATAATAGTAAGGTTCTATATCTATAAAAGATACTTTATAGACTATACTACTTACTACTACTTTAGTAAAAGCACTTAGAGATAGGCCTTATTATACTTAACTTTAAATAGATAGCTAGTAAGAACTACTATTAGTAGTATAGGTAAGTAATATTCTTCTTCTATATAAATAATTATATATTAGTATTTCCTTATAAGCATACTAAAAGCATAAAAGAGGCTATAAATACTCTCTAAAAGCACTACTACCTTAAAGGAGATTAGAACCTATAATAGTTTCTTAGAATTAAAGTGCTCTATAATAGAGCTATATATAAGCTATAGCTATTATAGTTAGTATTTATAGATAAGATATAAAAGCTGCTTAAGTAGCATACTATAAGCCTTAATATAGATAATTAAGCATATATATTTATAATAAAAGATAAGTTAAAACTATATAAAGAAAAAGCAGCCTTATAAGAGGTTAACTACTACTAATACTATATTAGAATAATCCTATATATAGCAGTAATAATATAGTCTAATATAATATTTACTATAAACTACCTTATAAGGTTTAATAATAACCCAGGCTCTATATAGCACTATACTGCTAATTAAGTTCTCTAATACCTCTACTAAATATAATACCTCTACCTTAAATATAGTACTAAGCCTAGTAAACCAGATAATATACTTAAAGTTATTTTAGATACTAGCTTTATAGATAATATAGTTAACTAAAAGAGCTTATAAGTGTTTATAATAAAGCTATTTAGAGGTATAATTATATAGAAGGTAAATAAGCAGATAATAGTTATAATATTAATAACTAAGATAGAGCTACTTATACTATCTTAAATAGTATATAAAGCTCTCTTTATAAGTTAGCTAATAACTGCTTTATAAGTTTAACTTCTAAGTAATACTGCTACTAAAGCTGCTTTTACTATACCTAGTATAATATTAATAATAATCTAAATCTAGTATAATAATTAATAAACTATTTAGCTAGTTAATATAGAGCTTATTTAGCTATAAATAAGGCTATAATATATTAATATCTATAACTATTAGCTATAATAGAAGATTATAAAAGAGTATATAGCAGTTAGCTATACTCTATTAGTAGAGATAATAGTAGATAGACTTATAAAAGCACTTATACTATTTTAATTTAAAGTATTTTATAGTTAGCTATAAATAAGTAACTAATATATATAACTAGAAGTAAACTATATATAAAACTTAGAGAAAGAGAATAATATAAAGTATATAAAGATAATAGAAACTAGTATTTAGAATAAAATAAACCTTAATAGAGTTTAGAAATAGCCTTATAAGGCTAGTAATCTCTAAGGGGATATATCAGATTATAGGGTCTGGAATATATAGTATAAGTCAGGTATAAGGTTAGTCTAGCTCTGTGTACAGGTCTAAAGCAGCCTGGACATACTAACTGTAACCAGGGCTTGCACAGGAAAAAGGGGTTAGGACACGCCCAAATAAGGGTGAATACGTAGAATTACACACACACACTTCAGTATTACGAATATACGTATAATTACGCCCAATTTAACAGAAACTGAAGTAGGAGTCGACTTTCCTGTTCTCCTCCGCATCCAGAAGATCTCACCGCCATTCTCTCGAGTCTTCATGACCACGATTGCAATATCAAATGCCCTCATCGCATTTACCAAGCATACCACTGCAACCGAGATAATTAGCACTGACAACGTACACAATGAAGACGACTTGGAGTCTGCGTACCCGCCGAAGCAAATCGAATACCATGCCAGTGGCAGCGGGCGGCAAGCAGCGAGACTTGCTACTATTGCGTAACTTGTAGCAGGCATCCGCGGCCTTCTTTTTCCCCGCGATTGGCCGATGAGCCATGCCAGGGCACTGGTATTATGGAGTCCAAATCACGGCGCGAGAGTTCCGCCCATCCAAGATCCTTGTAGGAAGCGGTGTAGCCAGGACAGGGAGCCTCCTACACTCGGTTCGGCCCGGTGTATTGGGTGCATGCGATTCGTGTGGCTCTCCAATGCTGCAGCCAGGTAGGACCCTGGACGCTAAGCTGGAAGGAGACGATGCACCTTGACCTGCCGCAGTGTGGGCGACATTGTAACTGGACCTGATCGAGGGATGTTGCTCGCAGCTCGGACTTCTGGGCCTGGCGAGCGGGCAGCGTCTCGGTAGGAGCATCGATCAGGACCAATATGTTCAAAAGGAACTGCTGGTCAGAAGCGGGCCACCGCCCGTTTGGTACAACGCCGTTGTGCAAGGCAGCCACATCCTCCAGCCAGTGGCGTCCTGAAATTAGAAGACTAACATATTATAGACTATGGAATTAGTGTTGCTGGCGACGGGTCGCATGTCGGTGCTTTAGGATGTCTGCTTCTGGATACACAGAACCAGCTGACATGCTGGGGCGATGCGTGCGGGTGAAATCGATGGATGGATTTTGTCCCTTGCCTGAGTTTTGCCCGTTTTAAATGGAATGTTGAGGTGGCGGCGGTATGGCTTCGTAGGCACCACGAGGAAGAAGCAATTGTGCCTAGCAGTCAGGAAGAATGGCCAGTAGATCGGCCCACTGCGACCGGAGAGGCGTCAACGTGAACTTTTCTCGTCCCATCCCGTTCACATCGCCCTGCCCCGGCGTCAGCCGCAGAGAAGCCTCATAAACTGCCCTGCGACGGCGAGAGGGAAGCCATGGATTGGGATGTCAGCCACAGAGAGGTGCAGCAGAACCGCCTGAATGGTGGCGGGCAACAGGCAACGTCGCAGGCCCTCTGCTGCGAATCTCGCAACATTTCCCCATAACCTTGCTCTTGGTAGTGTTCAGCTTGTTTGGGTTGCTCGTCGGGCCCTCATCCCGCTTGCTGTGTGACACTGGATGTTCTGTCTGGGGAGATCCTGGGAGAAGTCTTGCTGGAGGCTTGGAGGCGCGATGGCGGCGAAATCGGATGACGCAGTCGGAAGTCTTGTATTGAGTTGCGGGCGAGCTGCGACGGGACCGTAGGCAGGAACATGTTCTCGAGCCCACTGAAGGAAGGTCTGAGTCAGTGTTTCGGGCAGTTCGTTCTCGATGCCAACCCGAGCGGAAGAAGTTGCCATCATGTCACCGTTTTCGGGGCAGGAGGGTTCCGAAGTTCAGCGCCCAAGTGAGCTTCTTTCCAAAAAGCTGCAGGAGTCACGGTGGACGGGAGTGGGGCAGCACCTAGCATTTTGGAAAGACATACCACGTGGTGTGCGGAAGTACCGAGGTACTCTGGGGGTCGGGACCAATTCCTCGCAAAAAGCTGCGAGCTTTTGGTCTCTACTAGTACGTACCTCCGAAGCACGGTCCATCCGTCCCTCATTTTTTGCGGTGGAGCGAACATAATTGAAAAGCGTCTTGAGGATTTTCGACCAGTTGGACCGGAGTTGGCGCAGGTTTTTTTTTTGCCCCCAGCCGTGACATGCCGTCAACTTTTGAGTGACCATACCAAAGCGCCAGACTGACGACTGCCATAGGATGCACTTGTCTGCAGGTTAGTTGAGCGAGCTTAGAAGTAACTTAAGCGAGTGTCTGTAGAGTAATATATTAATAATACCTCACTCACCGGTTCTCAGTGGGCCTCATAGTGAAAAGATATAGAGTCTCGATAGCTTAGTTAGTGCCCCAAGCTCGTTACACCCAACACATCAAGGAATCAATCTTCATAACAATTCATTATACTTCTCTGCTCTAATAGTATAACATTGCTTCGAAAAGCAACTAAGCCCAATTTCCAATAACGCAGTGTAATCTCAAAGAGCTTTATATGCTCCCATAACTTCTAGTTAATTATCCTGAGGAGCTCAGTCTAGCATCCCTGGCTATAAGAAGGTTTTATAATCTCAGCACCTATACTATCTTTAGTATTATTAACTAACCCTCCTGTGCTAATCTATTCCCTGCTACTCTTAGCAAGCAATAATGTTTTAAGATGCTCTAGATCTAGGTCTATCTCTAGCTCTAACTCTCTTACCCCGTTATAAGTAGCTGCAGTGCTGCTCTAAGGTTGCTCTTATCTGCACTCTAATAGGCTGTTTACTAGTTCTAGCTATACCTAGCTAAAATGCCTGCTTATCTTATAAGTTCTTAAATTAGTTATTTCTAAAGTTTAGCTAATATATTATATCTCTAGAAAAGACTAGTAGTATAATCCTCTAAGACCTAAAGAAAGCAAATTTATAGTAAGAAATAAGAGATATTAATAATTAATATAATAAATAATATAGTAACTAATTTAACTAAAACTAGGAATATAATTAAACGCTTAAAAAGAGGAAATTAAAAAATAAGACAGATCTATAAGTAAGCTTAGTAAGAAATCCTAGATACTAATACTAATAGCTATAAATATCTACTATCTATACTATTACTACCCCTATTATCTTAAATATCTAGTATAAAGTTATCTAGTATATCTAGAAGTATACTAATCTCAGATTAACTATAGTAGCTATAATAGAGAGATATTAACTTTACTAAAACCCTAGCTAAGATTATATATTAGTAGTAGTTTCTAGTACTAAATAGAACTAATTATAGTATTATAGGTGCCCTGTATTGCTACTAAAACTAGGGTTAATAGCAAAGCATAAGCTAGGGCCTAGACTAGAGCTAGATCTAGAGCTAGAGCTTAAGTAAAGGGGGAGGCTTTATGCTCCTTATTAGAATAAGTTTAACTAATACTTTATAGCTATAACTTAGTAATATAGATATTAGCAGTGAGGTATTTAGCCTGCTCTAGGTCCTCTTAGTAACACTCCTCCCTTTTATCTACTCCTATATAAAGATACCTATATTATTAAGTAACTGCACCAGATAGATAAATAAATTTCCAAGAGTATTGCAAGTCACAGCTGCGGTCCCAGTGCCCCCGGGGTCTGACGCTAGATTAAGGTTATAGGCCTTAAGGACAGCTAAGAAGTAGTTTGCGTTATTAAGGTCTCTCTTAATCTCGTCAGGTGTGGTGTTAGAGATAGCAGCAAGACGCATATATCAGTTAGCCTTGGTTGTTATATAGCAATATGCAAAGTATTGCTGCCTGTTCTTCTGCTACTCGAGGTGGTAGGTAACCTTTATGCTGCATATCTGCTGCTTTCTTATTAGTTCTCTATGTTTAACTGAGGGCATAGTTAGAGAGAGCCAAGGCTTACCATGGAGAGCTATAGTGACACCTGCCCAGTCCTGCATTTGCGCGTTTATACTAAAAACAGCAAAAGGGGAGGAAGCTAACGAGGAGAGAGAGCGCGCAAGGGAGAGAGAGGGCGAGACAGAGTACTGCGAAGCAAGGTGTCATTATCTGCCCCGTGAAGTGCAGCAAACAGGGCAAGCTCACACCCATATCGACAAACGCAACCTCTCTCTCTTTGCATATTAATACACGCCCGCTTACCTTCCATCGCTGTGCGTTACAGCACCCCTCCTAAGCATTTGGACTGCTGGACGAACATCTTCGCCATAGCGACACGGTCAGTTAGCCAGCCGCACCAGTAAACCGACGAATACTTAATTCAAGGCGGGCGGGTAACCCACCTACCTCCCTTCACAATATTTATGCTCATCCCCGGAATTACTGGCAGTTCTGTTCCTCCTCCACCCACTCCGCTATGGCTCTACTAGTCACAGACTCGGCCTATTAGCATTCTATCTCATCCACCAGTCTCATTTAAATCAAATCCAGTGACTTAATTAGCCACTATCTACGTGTATTAGATATCTGCCTCCCTCAACAGCTTCGCCATCGCGATACTAAGGTTTGGGTTAGCTACGGATTTGGCGTGTTGGACCTCCGTTCTGTCCGTCCATCTCTTTCAAAGCCTGTAATCTGATTTACCATTATCTTATTGGAATATGAGCATCCTATTATAACTCTTAACTTTATTATATTCGCTACCGATTCCCTTATGGGCCCTCTATGCCGCCTGCCTGCCTGTCTCATACACAGGAGTGCTCAAGGTTAGATAGTCTTTCTTCATCCCTAGCTACACTCTTAATCCTTTATTCTTAACCGGAGAGTCATAACACTCCATATCTATAGTAAGCAGAGTCCCAGGCTAACACCTAATATTTACTTAAGATAGATAGACTTTTATAAAGCTAACTGTGTGGTGTCTTTATTAGATAACCTTAAGCGTCTAGCTATAACAGACCTTTATCTTAATAGTACTCAAATACTTGCATTTAATAGGCCTCTTTAAACAGTACTTATACAGATAGCCTCAGCCTATATAGCACTTCTGTGCCTGTATTAGATAGGTCTCTGTCCTGATATAGCTTATAGAGATAGGCGTCCACCTTATTAAGATTAGATATACTTAAAAGTATAGTTATTATTTGCGCTATGCTCTGATAACAAATTAGACTCTCTAAATTAAAGGGCTTATTATAATTTAGGCAATAATAAAGAAAAGTAATAGATAATACTAAGAACAGGATTAGGAATTATCACATCTAAGTATTAGTAGTGTTATTCCTAGTATTACACCCTATAGTCTTAATATTTATATTATATAAGATATGCTAGCCCCCATACTAAAATATTAGTATATTACTAGACTCTCTTAAATATAGAAATTATTTCTCCCACCTTATTCTAAATATTATACTCTTATTATAAATAAATACTATATATAGCTTAATTATCCCCCCCCCCCCCTATATCCTTTATAGATAGTATAACCCAGCAGTAGTGCTATTCTAGATATTATAATAGGATATCGTGGGTGCATAAATATATAGCTTCTAATAGACTTCTATTAAATCCTTCCTAGTAACACTCTAGAATAGGTTATAGACACTTATCTCAGAGATAAACTAATATGCTAAATAAGCAATAAGTTAATATAGCAGATTTAGAAGAGACTAGAAGTAGATTAGAAAACAATCTATTAGAATAATATAAAAGATATACTAAAAGAGATTTTATTTCTAACTTTCTGATTATCCCAAAGCAGCCTTTAGAGGAGAGCAAGCAGAAGAAAGAAAGAGATAGCACAAAGTCAAGTTCAAGACAACTAAGGAAAGAGGTTAGAGGAGAACAGTCAGGCAGAGAAAGTAGAACAAGTTAGCTTTCAGGCAGCCTATATACTAGACAGGAGTTAGATATAATAATAGTTACTAGATAATTATATTACTATAATAATCTTATTTACTAGATAGCTTATTAGATATTACTTAATAATTAATTAATAGCTTAATAGCAAAATCCCTTTCTAGACTATTATCTCTACTCTAATCTGGAAAGTGATATTTCTTATAGACTAGCTAAAATAGTTACTTATACCTTAATACTTATAATACTATAAGACTTAAGGTATTAGTGCCTTAAACCAGGGCTAGATAGAGGAGAGTAATATTTTTATTAGTAATAAGTATAAAATAAAGCAAATACTATGCTTAGTATTAATAATAAGTATTCTAGGTAAGGTAGTTAGCAGTCTTGCTATCTAGACTAGCTTCAATATAGCAACCTAAATTGGCAAGTCAGGAAGAGTTATAGCAAGAGCAGCCGGCGTTCTCGGGAGTGGTGTCGAGTTTGTTTCTAGTGGTTGTCCTCTTGCTGGATTTCCTAAGAGGAAGTGGGGGACTGCGAGGTTTTGGCAGAGGACCCCACTGAAGGCAGAACTTAATTGAAATCACAGTGCAACACGTTTCGACTATGTTCCCACCCAGCACTATTCAGTCACACCAGTCACTGACTGGGCAAATTCAATATGTCCACCTCAGCTCCATGCGAGTGCCAGTATTATGAGGACAGGGACAACTGAGGCACGTAAGCAAAGCGCACTTATACGCTATACAACTAATATCCTAAGCCAGTTTAGTAATAAGATTAGTACTAGTTACAGGAAAAGGCGTAACGGGTTTCGCGGGATTTCCCACTTAACATGTTTAGTGGTGGTGGTGTAGAGCCAAGCTGACGTGGCTTAGCAGCCGACGGCCGTAGCGAGCAAGTACTTACAGCGCAGGCGCTAACAGAGCGAGAATTCGAGAGAGCCGGAAATGGACGCACCAAATAATGAGACGGCCAGAAACGGCTTGCTTGTAGGCTGCAGGGTCTCCCGTCTCTTCTCCCAGGCTGGGCTCCTATCGCTCATCATTCTTCTCAGTCGGAAATGGCGCTCGCTGTGGTGTCAGCTATTATCATGACGCCGCAAACAGTCACGATAAGCACCACAGAGCCTGATCTCAGTCTTGAGAGCGGGATGACGCGCCAATCCATCGCGACCCAAACCCATTTCTGCCCAATTGTGAAATACAGGCGCTCGTCACCTTTTTCCAATTTGCATTACATCAACAAGCCATCGCTGCACCGCTGCAGGCATACTGTAGCAGCCGTCGACTGACCAAACACTCCAATCCTTGCCGGTAGCCTGACTGCCCCTAGCGCGGCGAGTGCAGCGGCCAGCCTTCGATCAAGCTACCATAATATCAGGCTCGCCATCTTAACCGGCATTTGCGGTGGTGTGCCTGGAGTCGGGACGACCAACGAGGTCTTCCTGGGGGATGTTGTCATCAGCAAAAGCATCGTACAGTACGACCTGGGTCGAAAGTATCCTGGCCGTTTTAAACCGAAAGACACCATTGAAGAGAGCCTAGGAAGGCCCAACAAGGAAGTCCGTTCTCTCGTTGCCACCTTTCAGACACTCCATGGACGCAGTGCTCTGCAGCGCCGAGCCAGCCAGATCCTAGAACAGGTCCAGCGAAGGTCAGCCGACGCGGGGCATCAGACGCTCTACAGACGTCCTGCCGCAACGGAAGATCATCTCTTTGCGCCGAATTATCTTCATAGGCATCACAATTCCCACACTTGTGGCTGTGACGAGTCAAACGCCTGTGAAAGTGCTCTAGCCGCTTCATGCGACATGCTTCGGTGCGACCGCTCTCATCTTGTGTCCAGGAGTAGCCTCGCGACGCAGCCATCGCCCGAGCAGGCAGAGCGAGAGATCAAAGTGTTAATTGGGCGCGTGGGGTCGGCCAACACCGTACTAAAGGCCGGCTTAGAGCACGACCGACTTGCTAGAGAGCATGACCTCATTGCCTTTGAAATGGAAGGAGCCGGCATATGGGACGAAATCCCCTGCATTATTACCAAGGCAGTTTGTGACTATGCGGACAGTCATAAAAACAAGAAATGGCAGCATTTTGCTGCAGCAACAGCAGCTTCAACGACAAAGGCACTGCTCGAGCATCATATGCACATGTACACACCGTTGGCTTCCCGTACATGGTGTAAGGAACTGCAGCACCTACTTGGGTGATCTCTGCTAATGTGCTTTAGTTCTTGTTCTATACAACGTGAATCCAGACTTCGTCGGCCGGTCTGAAACTCTACATCAGATCAAAGGGCTCTTCGGGCACGAGCAGCACGTCGACCAGGTTGCAACATCGCGGTCGAGAGTTGCGCTCTATGGGCTTGGAGGTGTTGGGTAATGCTGCTGCCTCCTCACAGCCTCTGTACTGTCTAACCTCTTGTAGGAAAACACAAATTGCGCTTGCCTACATCTTCTGGGTACAACAAGCGCACCCGGACATTTCAGTATTTTTGGTTCATGCAAGCAATGCAGACCGATTTCGCCAAGCCTATTCCTTTATCGCCCAAGAATGTGGCATCCCTGGATACGAAGATCCCAAAGCTGACATTCTCATGATTGTTGAGACTTGGCTGGAAAACGGCGCTCGAGGCTGGTGGTTGATGGTTATCGACAACGCCGACGACACACAGCTGTTCTTCCCGACGCGATCCGATGGCGGCATTACCAATACATATCTGTCAGCCAACCCACCAGATGGCCTTGGCCGCTACATTCCCGATTGCGGTCACGGCTGCATTTTAGTCACCACAAGGAACAAGCAGACAGCGTCGAGGCTTGTGCGGGGGAAGTCAACAATCAGTGTTGGAGATATGAGCAAGAATGAAGCAAGTCAGTTGCTTCACAGAATTCTCCACGATGACGTCTCTACTAAGGAGGTGTCTATACTCTCCGCCCGGCTTGAGTATTTACCGCTTGCTCTTGCACAAGCTGCTGTATTTATCTAAGAGAACACCGTATCAATTGACAGATCTTCAACTCTTAGAGGAAAGTAATAACAGCCTGGTAGATTAACTAAGCAAGCCATTTAAAGCAATAGGGAGAGACTCGGAGACACCACACGCACTCACAGCTATATGGATCGTCTCGTTTAATCAGATTCAGCAACAAGATCCCCTAGCAAGCAATCTCCTGTCCTTTGCTTGTCTCCTAGACCGTTAAGTCATTCCCGAAAACCTTTTAGTTGGTTTCTGCGACCAGAGGAAAAAAAGGGGGCAACAAATCAGCACTAGCAGAATGCTCAAGGCCCTAGGCACTCTCAAAGCATTCTCGCTAGTGTTAGAAGCCAAAAATAATGCAATTGATATACATCGGCTAGTACAGCTGGTGACACGGAAATTTGGATATACACAGCAGGCTAGCGAGTTGCATAGAAGATGCTCTCGAGGTAGTCTCAGACCTATATCCATATAGTTAATATGAGAGTCGTCAGCTTTGCAAAGATTAGCTCCCCCATGCTAATGCCATTCTCCAACATAGCGCAAAAATTTCTCGTAAAGAGCAACTTGCAAGAGAGTCCCTTTTGCTCAATATAACGGGTTATTTCCTATATTACGGTCAGTGGGCACAGGCAGAACAAGTCATATTTCAATCCCTCAAGCTGCGGGAGAACATATTAGGAGAGGAGCATCCCTCAACGCTGACAAGCATAGCCAACCTGGCATTAACATATCTAAATCAAGGCCAATAGAAGGAGGCTGAGGAGCTAGGGGTGCGGGTGATAGAAACGAGTTTGAGGGTGCTTAGAGAGGAGCATCCCTTAACACTAACAAGCATGGCTAACCTAGCGGCGATATATAGGAACCAAGGCTGATGGAAGGAGGCTGAGGAGCTGGAGATGCTGGTGATATTAATTAGGAGATTCCGCGAAACCCATTACGCCTTTTACTATAAGATATAAGAACTTTAAAAACAGCTATAACCCTCTAGTAATAGCTAAATAAAGTATATACTAATTTAAGCTCTTCCTCAAGAATGAGGACATTAAGATTTAAAAGTCCTACCATTCCAAGAGGACAGGGATAATAACAGTCATTACACTTTTAAAGCGCCCCTCTTTTGCTGTCAATTGCGTGGTATTTTTAAGCCAGATTAACGCACACTACGCCGTCTTGATCTCGAGTGCGGGGCGGCCCGGGCCATGCGATTGATTGATTGGACGAGCTAATGAAATATCCTTACATCAGGTGAGTTGGAACAACGGGTTGGAAGAAAACGGGATGTTTCGCACGCAAACCATTCCAGGATATTAGCCACAGCATCACCTTCCTTGAGGTTCACGGTGTCCCATAGCTCATTCTGAGCTTCCAGTTCAAGGTTTTGCTTTAAATCGTCACAGTAGTCAGTAACTACTGCTAAGTTTTCATTTATCATTCAGTGTGGAAAAGACCCCGCTCTTTTCAGACATAAAGGTTACCAAGTATATATAACTTAAGATACAAGAGCATCTTATCTACTACTATAGTAACAAGATCCCCATCGTCTTGCGCCATATCGCTTCTTCTTAGAACTGCCAAACCAAGTTGACTCGCTCTAAGAACAATATTATGGATCTACAGTGATATAAGTAGAAGAAATACGCAGAGATGTGTTCTTCTGAAAGTATAACGTTTTCCTTATCCTTCTCTTTAACTCGCCCCATTCTTATTGACTTTGCTAGCTATAGCGGTAATAACGAGGAATACACCCAAGTAGGCAGGCATTTATATCCAGCTGGCTCTAGGTAGGAAGCTCACGGTTTTCAGCAGCAAGGTCATGCCTCTCAGAGGACCAAGGTCATGAGGTTCCCTGAGAGGCACAATCTAACAGGCCTGCAGCAGTTAGGCATGCTGGCATTTTTCCCGGCAACACCCTGGAATATACCAACCAGTTGGCGCTTCTGCCCACTTATTAGGAAACCCACAGTATTATCCAATCAAAGTGTGAGATTAAGCTCCTCTAAACACAACACAACCATAACTACTGATTCGCATATAGAATGTAAAATCAATAGTCTCATCATTCTCACTAAACCATCAATAGAGAATCTCAATTCAAATGCAACTTGTTATGTTATGGGAGGCGTTGCGCGTCGCAGGGTTTACAACCAATCGTCCCTGAATGAAATGGAGCGCCCCAGTGTACCCCCCGTTAGGTGCCCCTGGCTTGCACGGTGCACCTGCCATCCCACTGGATCCTCGCAAAAAGCTCGCAGTTTGTTGCGAGATAATGGCTGGTACGTACCCGGTGGGTGGGATTACTGAATGGTACTTAACATCTTGCACGAGCACTGCATTTTTAACTATTCGAAGGCGATGAAAGCCCGATCAACCTATGACGCACCAGGCTGAGGTGGCTTTCTGGGCTGGTAGATAGATGCGTGGGGTGCGCAGCTTAGGACGGTGATCAGGTAGTGTTGCGAATATAATCGCATCCGAGAAAACTTAGAGGCCCAGGAGCAAGAAAAGGCTCCAGCTATGGGCCGGATGCGACAGATAACCCAATGACTTCCGCCCCTTAACCAGGCCTTGGACACAAGAAGTCCAACACAACCGCCCGCACACTCCTTACCACGACGTTTTCCAGCTGACGCTGACGCCCTCGTCTCGCGGAAATCACGTCTAGAAGCCGCAGCCACTTCAGACTTGAACTGAACTGCACCATGCCGAAAGTTGGTTCTGCGAACGTGGACGGCAGAGAGGGGTGTATTGAGCGTAGAGAAGCCCTCGCCGAGCAGAGCGACAGAAGCCTCAGCCAGCGCAGAGAATAATGATGACAGCGAACAGGGTTCGAATATCGGTCAAAGGCTTCGTTGCAGCAGCGGATGCGGTGCAGCGCGGCGCGTCCAGTTAGGACGAGGTCTTTCGATCCCATCTGGGCTTCTCGCCCGGGAATTCGAAAAGAAGAGAAATATAACGCGGTCGGTTTGCCTAATCCCTAAGGGAGAGGAGACGACAGCAACCGATATGGGAGAGGAGAGTATGCAGCCACTTATTAATAGTGATTTCAGACTCCTGCCAACTCAGTAACGTTTTGGAATTGAGGTGGGTTGGCGAGGGCTAATGTCTATTCCGCGCGGGGCAAAAACATGGAATGCACGGCTTTTGGGTCGAGCTGGCTTCAGTTAGGATCAACTGACCTTCGCCATAGAGCGCAACATGATCGGAATTGCAACCGGTGTCAGGCTTACAAGTTGCCGAAACGTGGGGACTTCCCGGGAGAATGAAATAGAGGAAATATGAAGGTGGTGATCATTATAACGGGAAATTGCCTCGTCGTGCATATAGTGAGAGTGCGATGATGGGCTTGGTGATATTGCAGTTAATGGTGTTGGTTGAAAAATGCCACCCACAATTTCGACCATTTTCCTGAGCCAGCACGGGCACCCCCGCAGTGGAAGGTGCCGGTGCAAACTTCCGGTCTGTTGGCGCCTGCCCAGCGCTGCCTGGACGGTGGGTAGGTACCTAGGTACCTCGCAGTTTTCTGCGAGATTTCTGCGAGATTTCTGCGAGGATCCCAGCACCTACCCTATATGGGCGGACATCCATGCCTCCCCTTCCTGTCCAGGCGACTATGATGGGAGGGAACGTGATGGACAAAAAGGCGTTACAGCTTTCCACCGTGTTCCCAGATAACGAGCCTCGAAGGAGGAAGTTCACGATTTGGCGTGACCTTCCCTTCTGTTGGTGCTTCTCCAGCGCGCCAGCACTACCTGCGGGAACTGCATGACATCAACTCGTGCCGTCTGTTGACACCTCCAAACCACAGAGGAAATGGATTTTGGAGAGACACATGCAGGAATACAAAGCAAGAATATCTTGAGAAGGCATACCTCCAGTGCACCGCGTTGGTGTAGTTCGAGGTCGCGAAGAAGCACAACACGGTGGAAAAGTACGGCCTGCACCTCGCCCAACATCAGCAGATAGCGCCGCAGGACAAGTTGACAGGGCAGAACCATGGCGTCGGATGCATCGACACAGCGATATGCTTCTGCGCCCTGCACATCCAGATACTGGCAATCTTCAAGTCTTTGCTCGGATGAATATAATCGCTAGAAGCATCCATCATTCGTGAAAAATCACTCAATTTTAGCCAATGCATGGTCGGAATCAATGTGCATCGTCGCAACCAGTCTACGTCGGGGCTTGAATCATCGTCCAAGGCCCGGGCCCTGTGGACCGGCAAGCGCGCGGAATCCAGGCCGGCAGATGTGATCCGAACAGCAAGGGAATCCAAGCAAGTCTATCAAGGCTGTCATGAATCATCTCGCAACTAACGTGTTCTGATCGGAAGGACCCCCTTGCCGAGCCGCTCGAGGGCAGAGGAAGTCAAGGCAGAGGACTGGATCGGTCCTTCTGAGTTTGAGAGCATTACGGTACAACAGTACGGGACAGACTGGTGTGCGTGCACCTCGATCACCCGCGTTATGCATCCATCGCGGCTTCAAGAACATGCATTGCCATGAAGCCGTCCTGCTCGTTGTCCTGCTCGTTGTCCATTCCTTCGTTAATAGCACTGAGTTCTTCCAGACCCTACGCGGGCGCTGGTCCTGTTGTCGGTTGCAGTATGCGGTGTTGGTTTCGTGGGAGACGTCGGGGAACAAGTCGAGATGACTATCGGTCTTCATCCATCCTTGTTGTCGTAATTCCCAGCGAGTATCGCCGTGAGCGAGCAGGGCGTCTAGGGTTTCTTAGTGTTGCACATCAAAACCAAGGTTGACTTCAATGCACAGCCTCCTGCAATTGTATCGAACGGGTCTCCTGCTTTGAGAAGCGTCGGAGCTTGCAGGAATCGGAAGTCCCACGTTCTCGCTAGGGGGTCTTGCGGGCGACGGCTAGCTGGTCGTTATTCTTGTTGGCGGCTTTTGATGTCTTGGGCTCTCGATGGCTCCGCGGGTCCGTTGACCTCGGGATTTGCAGTTGGTAGTCGGCGGTCGTCAGCGGACACGGAGCCATTCGCCGTAAGTTGAAGGGTCGCCGGTCGGTCGGTCGATTCATCGGTCTGTCGATTTCTGCTGCAGATAAGACGGTGAAGTGGGAAAGAATGAGAAGATGAAAACAGTGCCGATACTGCGGTTGTGTTATTGGACCCTCAAAGAAAAGAGGTAAGATATCGCGAGGCGAAATTCCCCGGTTTGCGTATTAGTGAGATGGGGAGGGAGGGCATCGCTGTCGCTAGAACCAAGCTGAGCTGCCTGCACCTTAAGTAGGGACTCGGTGGGGTGAACATGGTTGAAATTCCGGGTGACGGTTTTCAATCGTGTTCAGTGTCCCTCCGCCGCTAGCTGCACCCGCCTGGGCCACCAAGGGACTCATCTCGCAAAAAGCTCGCAGAGTATTGCCAGAATATCGCCTAAAGTCAAGAGAACCCGCCTCAGGCGGGCAGGCACCTTCCAGAAACCTGGAAAGGGTCAACAATCCATCACCACCTACTTCACGTACCTCATAAGGTCCAGTGTCACCATCGTCCTTGAATCAGGATTTGCATAAACACGGCTTCCAGGTTATCGACTTCCGCCTCGCGTTCACACCAGCCAGATGCCGCACCAGCAGGAGAAATCCCCAATAGTGAACAGTAGACTTTCATCAAGCAGGTGTCAACTTCTAACTGCGTTTGTGAGGTCGCAACAGCCAAGAGTGATATCGATCGTCTTTAACGAGTGCAAGACGACAACATACTGAACGTCCTCTTTGAAGTATCCGTTGCGTTGGAGTCAAACATGGTCTAGGAGTTGTTAACCTCGATCTTGTCCATACCAGATAGATAACATTGCGTCGCGACGAGACTGACCCTATGTTTTCTGCATTTCGCTTGATAAATCCAAGGGCGTGCACCCGAAGCAAGGTGATGGGATCGTCCTTGCTAACATCTGCCCACAGTTCGACGGCTGGGTTGTTATTTGGGCCCGTACATGAAGCGGTTTCGGTCAATCGTGTTCGAATTGGATAGCATTCACCGCGGGCTGGCCGGCCATCAGAACTAGAACTGGACATGAGCACCACGGAAATTCAGCGGCCGACACCGGGTGCAATGTGGTGTGTACCTGCCGTCTAAAGGATGCAGACGCGAGGAACATGATCGAAAAATCCTAGGCATGATTTTCAATCATGTTCCCTAAGCTGCGGGCCCCCGGTGTTTCCAGGTTACCTTAGGTAGGTAGGTAGGTAGGTACTGGAGGGCCAGCACCTGCTGCCCCTGCGACCCTCGCAAGTCTCGCAAGAATCTGCGAGATGATGGCCTGTGCCACAGGTGGCAGCACCTGGGCCATCCCGCAGTCGGGCTGACGCCGCGAACTCCAGGACGCACACCTTTTGTTACCTTGGGAAGGTACAAAAATCTGCGATTTGCCAGTGCCATTTCCTTCGCCCGTTGAGATTGATCACGCTTTTCCTTACCATATGCCATTGGGGCCAGACTCTACTGCTGTGTTGGGCGGTCCCCAGTCCTAGTTCTGTGTTCTCCAGGGAAAAGAAATGGGAGCTATTCACTCTCCCCATGCCATAAGATAATCCATCAATAGGAGGAAAGATGAACATTAGAGCGCTGTCTAGTGCAGGTGAGAAGTAGTGGAATCAAGATGCTTAAAGCGCGAAGCAATTAAAGATGAAACAGAAGTAAACGGCCATTTCTCCTCGCATGAAGTGATCATTTAGACAAGGGCGAGAAACAAGTTCCGGAGCTGATGATCTCTCATCGAGTGTTGTGTTTTCTTACTATCTACTTAGAAAAAAACAAGTACTGTACTACATCGAACTAAATTATGCTCCAAGCTGCATATTACGTACTTTGCAGCTGCGACAAGTTGAAAGCCGTGGTTGTAGTAATCGGCGTTTTGTATTGCCCTCTGTCAAGTCGCTCTATTAAGTGAGAGCTTATTGAAGGCGCCCTCTATGTCCAGAGTCTGCTTTCATCACACGACGATTTCGGGTCGAGATGAAATGGGAGAAGCCTTGTCGTTTATCCCGTTGATGAGATTGTCCATTTCATTTATAGTGATTGACACGTCCGGTCTCATGGTTCGATCCCCCGCATCTTCGGCCAAATGAAGCCTGGGCGTCAGTGATGGCGGGCACTGGGCGATTGGAGGCAGCATGAACCTTGTGGTGAGCTGCGTGGTCGGAAAGCGATGTGAATGCGACATCTAATAATTGAGATGACGATGCAGGCGACACGGCTGCAACTTGAACAGTCTCCCGTCGCCCTCGGAGATGACCACGAGGGTTGATGGAGTGGAATGGATATCGACGATGCCCGCCTCTGTGGCCGCGGTGCACCGGGTAGAGCACGGTGCCCTGTAGACCCCGCCTAGGTAGCTGAAGCCTGGGAGGCTGCAATTTCCCACACCCTTCAAGTTAAGAACAACATTTCAGTCTTCTCCCCATCGCTGCCTCGGATCGCAACATGAACCTTCACGGAAATAATATCCACCTCTTTCTAGATATGCCGTGTTGGCGCCGGATTTCCGAGCTTCCCGTTGTCAACAATACATCTGGGGTCGCTGCCCTGGAGTTCAGGTACTTACCTGGGTTCCTACCTACCTGCAACCTGGAAGTTAACTTGACTCCCAGGGCAGCGACGAACCTAACCAGGCGTCGCCTGCCCGGGCAGGCATGGATGCCTTCCGCCAGAGCGAACATGCTCGAAAAATGCCACCGAGATTTTCAATCATGTTCCTCCGCAGAAAGCTACCGTCACCGCAGCTTTGCACTTGTTCGTATTCGACCATTCACCACCTGGTGAGCTCCTCCGACCAGCCCTCGATCGATAACAATCTCGAAGTTGCGATCCTGCTGGCGCTCAAATCATCTTTGTTTGTTACGCTCAACATCTGGTTAGTTGGTGCCATCCGCAGAGACCCGATGCGACCTGAGAATGTCCTATAGAAGCTTTTTGGCAGCAGTTGCTGATGGCCCCGGCCGCGATCTCTCCAACCCACGTGCATCACCGATTGCAATTCCTCTCGACTTCTCGAGCACGACACCAAGCCGAAAAACATGACTGCGTGAAGGATTCAGGCCTCAGAGATACGCACGGGTTTTCCGCTTCAACAACAGCCATCGGGTGGTCTCGGTCAAACTGGCAGATTGCTCGTACGCGCTGTGTGCAAGCCAAGGAGACTGGAGACAACACCTCACCCGTTGGCAGACTGCACTGGATGACAAGATAGACTCGGACCACGAGATCCAGGCCAGGTTGAATGGCGAAGCACTCACTAGCCTCGTTCCCAAGCTATCTGGAGGAAAGGCCAAGTTTTTGTCCACCTGAGATTAATTCTGAAGCCCGAATCACGGCATCTTCCCAGTCGACCCTCAGCGCTGAGAACAGAGGAGCCAGTTATGCAAAGCGATTTGGCGGTCCATGATGTCCATCATGCACGGCAACACTTAGGTGACTTCGACAGAGACGCTCACGAACACGGCGCAGTAACCTCCTGGTCTTCGAAAATTTCCACTACGCATGCAACAACGATGCGGGCAACCTGGTGTCCTACGGGGAATAGGATTGCGGACGGAGGACGGACACGGCGAAACGTTCTTGTCGGCATACGTCTGCGATGGAGTTCAGGGTTCCAAGCCCTCGGCAACAGCAAGTCCGGTTTCAAATCGCAGGATGTGGTGAAGTTTTCGTCCCGCCGGGCACCCCGGTGACGTCGAAGAAGGCGTAGGTCCTCAGGATGCTGCCCGGAATGGGCCAGAAGGATCACCGGCAGCACCGGCAGCACCCCGAACCCGGCAATCAAGTCATCTGGCCGCAGTGAAGCTCAGCGAAGTCATACTTGATGAGGATGACCATCTCGCCGTCCTCCGTTGCGACGGTTTCTACTCGAACCAGACCTGGCCGCAGGCAGGTCATCGCGATCCACAAAGAACTCGAGCTACAGAACCTCCACGACCAGCAGCGCGCCGACCCAGCCCGGCCGCGCCCTCCGGCGGATCGGCGGCGCACATTGCGGGCGATCTCGTGGAAATCGGCGACGATTGCGGTCCCTTGGCGATGTACAGCACCCGCACCCCGGCGTCATCGTCGCCGTCACCTACTACGACCGCATCAGCACCACCTCGCTACGCAGCCGGTGGGCCGGCCGCTACCTGAGTTCGCAGGCCGCCTCTTGCGGGCGCGGCTCCGAGGCTTCAATACCGAGTAGATCACCCAGGAGCCGCACCGATGACGGCGCTGCTTGAGCCCGAGCGGCCGTCGCGGGTGATGTTCGCGGTCGAGTCGGGCGAGCGCCATCGAGCCCGTGCTGGTGAGAAGCCGGTTGGGGTGGTCGTTGGCGTGTGAGGTAGAGATTGTCATCAGCGGGTTAGCTTCAGGGCGCACCAGGTCAACCTCGCCGTCCACAGAGTGACAGACTCAGTGGGTCATTGGGAATCTATTGGGCGGAGATGGAAACCGGAGAAGGACGTCGGCAGCTCTGTTTCCAACTGCGTGTCGATTATGCGTCTCAGCGTGATATCTGCATGAGATGCTGTCTAGATTACGTGATCTTCCGGAACCGACGCCATCGTGCATGATGTGGCTGTCCCTAGCCAATGGACCGTCCGGATGACTATTGTTAAAACCCTTTCTTCCACTTCTAAAAGGATAAATGGCTTTGAAGCTGGCTCTTGTTGAGCTTGCCGGCTGGAAGCCGTCCAGTTCCCCTTATGTCCAGGCGGAACGGCCAAATTAATACCTCTTTAATGGCTTGAAGCAAAGGAGCTTCATTTGCTTTTCCTGCCCATTGATTTTCACACACTGAAAAGTGGATAGGTGTAACAACCAGTGTTGTACTTTTAAACATTGCCACATCTCAAGCCTCATAGCATGTGTTATGTGTCTGCCGGCCACGTTTCGGTCTCCCGGCCACGGTTTGGTCTCCCGGCCACGGTTTGGTCTCCCGGCTACAATTTAGGTCTCTCGACACATACTAAGCTCTGAGATTACCGGTCTCCCAGAGAAATAACCCAGGCTAGTTTATCTACTATAGCTGCTATTTAATAGGGTATGTGAGTTTCCTTCTCAGCCACTCAGCTATATAGGGAGTAGTCTATAAACCCGCTGCTATGTCGATTTATAATGCTTAATATCAGCAGAGACCAGCGTGGGACTTGACTGAATGGTCCGTTGCTTTCTCTCTCTAAAAAGCATTATAACTGTTTATAATAATTCTCTAGATTAGAATGTAAAATATCTTGAATAAGATTATAACTAGATGAAAATCTAGGGGAAAGAATATTAGCGTTCTTTAAAACTTTTCCCTCAGAAATTTTAGATTCTTTAGTCTTAGAAAGGTAAATATTAGTGTTAGATATAAATCTAACCTTGTAAAAAGTAAGTGAAAATTTTTGGCTACGCCTTATAAAATATGAAGCTTGTGCTGTAAAAAGTGATATTTGATTGTAATTATATTTTATAGTTTAAATTATTAAATAAAAGCTATAATACTATATAGGGTGTGCGAATTGCGTTTAACTAGGCACTTAATTTATATATATTAGGCTATTACTCTATATAGAGGTTTATTCTGTTACTCTTAATCTAGCTGAAATCTGGTATATAACCTCTGCTGCTAATACCTTACTTACTTAACTATTCTTTTTTAGCCTTTTCAGGTATAAGAGAGTTATATCCACTATGTTAATATCTCCTCCTTTAGAGTAAATAGTGTCCTATTGCATATTTTCTACACAGTTAGTATTAGTAGGCAGCAAGATATCCTCCCCTAATACACTATAAAGCCCTTAATATATACTTGTTTACTATAGTAGGTATAACCTATAATTTCTCCCCTTGGTTCTAGGCGTTTTTATTATTAGTCTATTTAATGAAATGGGAAAGTCTAATAACTCTATACCTTCCTATAAGGGCAATGTAAAATATAGGAAAAGGAAAAACTCTATAACCCCCAAATATAGCAAAGTTTAAGTTAAAAAAAGTTTCGGCGCCTATAGTGAAAGAACTTAAGGATATATTATCTTCAGTATATTTAGGAAAAGAAGTTTGCTAAGAGACTAGAGATAAACTATCTCTTACTATAACTAATTATAAGAAAAATAATATGCGCTGTTAAGCTCTATATAGCGCAGCCGCTTCTTAGAAGCTATAAATCTACCTATTTTATAATTACTAGCGTTATTAGGTCGAGGGGAAAGCCCGGAACTAAACTTAGCATCTATGTTAAGATAAGAACCTAACCTAGAAAGGTAGTATAGCTAGGCAATTATCACAGTAAATCGTTATATAGTCAGAGATATTAATCCCAAACTCTAGATATAAAGGGGGCACTTATACTCCTTCCACTTACTACTAATAGGCAGTTATGGAAAGGTAATATGGTTTGGATTATTAACTATATTAAGGTAGCCTTTCCTCCTAGGCCTAAGGAAGGTCTTAAATGTCAAACAAAAATAATATTAAGGATCTTACGTAGCCCTTTAAAACTATTAAATTAGGCGTAATTATATATATATTTATAATAATATAGTATATATATAATTCTATATATTCACCCTTATTTAGGCGTATTCTAACCCCTTTTTCCTGCACACACTCCAGTTACAGTTAGTGCACCCAGGCCACTTCAGGCCTATATATAGAGCTAGACTAATATCACGCCTAACTCATACTATATATTCCAAACCCTATAATCTAATATACCTTCTTAGAGATTACTAGCCTAGTAAAGCTATTTTTAAACTTTATTAGGGTTTATCTTATCCTAAATATAGATTTCTATTACCTTTATATACTTTATATTATTTTCTTTTTCTAGGTTTTATATATAGTTTGCTTCTAGTTATATATATTAGTTACTTATTTATAGCTAACTATAAAACGCTTTAAATTAAGATAGTATAAATACCTTTATAAGTCTATTTACTATTATCTCTGCTAATAAGATATAGCTAACTACTATATACCCTTTTATAATCTCCTATTATAGCTAGTAGTTATAGATATTAATATATTATAGCCTTATTTATAGCTAAATAAGCTTTATATTAACTAGCTAAACTATTTATTAATTATTATACTAGATTTAGATTATTATTAATATTATACTAGGTATAGTAAAAGCAGCTTTAGTAGTAGTATTACTTAGAAGTTAAACTTATAAAGTAGTTATTAGCTAACTTATAAAGAGGGCTTTATATATTACTTAAAATAGTATAAGTAGCTCTACCTTAATTATTAATATTATAACTATTATCTACTTATTTGCCTTCTATATAATTATACCTCTAAATAGCTTTATTATAAGTACTTATAAGCTTTTCTAGTTAACTATATTATCTATAAAGCTAGTATTTAAAGTAACTTTAAGTATATTATCTAGTCTACTAGGCTTAGCACTATACTTAAAGCAGAGATATTATATTTAGTAGAGATATTAGAGAACTTAATTAGCAGTATAGTGCTATATAAGGCCTAGATTATTATTAAACCTTATAAAGCAGCTTATAGCAAACACTATATCAGGCTATATTATTACTACTATATATAAGATTATTCTAATATAGTATTAGTAGTAGTTAATCTTCTATAAAGCTGCTTCCCCTTTATATAGTTCTAATTTATCTTTTATTATAGGTATATATACTTAATTATCTATATTAAAGCTTATAGCATACTACTTAAATAGCTTTTATACCTTATCTGCAAATACTAACTATAATAGCTATAGCTTATATATAGCTCTATCACAGAGCACTTTAATTCTAAGAAACTATTATAGATCCTATTCTCCTTTAAGATAGTAGCACTTCTAGAAAGCATTTATAGCCTCCTTTATGCTTTTAGTATACTTATAAGAAAATACTAATATATAATTATCTATATAGAAAAAGAATATCACTTACCTATACTACTAGTAGCAGTTCTCACTAGCTACCTATTTAAAGTTAAGTATAGTAAGGCTTACCTCTAAGTGCTTTTACTAAAGTAATAGTAAGTAGTATAGTTTATAAAGCACCTTTTATAGATATAGAACCTTACTATTATAGTAGTAGTCTAGTAGTATACTTATAAACACTATTTTATTAATAAATATATATATAAATATATTTATAGTATTATATTATAATAGCTCTATATTAAAATAAGTAGCTATAGCTATTAGCACTTAGAAAGATATACCTATAAGTATTACTATATATATATCCTATATATCTTTTACTTATTAGTTACCTCAAATTATAAGTCTCACTTTAAACTTTACTAGCTACTTATATTTATTAAGTTTATATATATAAACCTAGTAGTAGCTAAGCATTTAGTAACTATAAGCCTCCCACTTTACTACTTTATACTAGAACTATAATACTTTATATCTCTTTAAGTAAGATTTCTCAGCTTTTAGAAATTCCTTTATAAACAGGTATAGTCTTATAAGCCTATTATATAGTACTAACTAATTATAAGATATAGGTAGAAGAGGTAACTTAGACTAAAAGTAACCTAATAGAGTAACTATTTTATCTAATTTACTTAAGCTACTATATACTATAATACTCCTATAACGCTCTATACTTTCTAGCCTTTATTTTTTAGCTATAATAGATACTTACTATTATAGATCTATCTTATCTATAGCTGCTTTAAGGGTATAACCTACTCCTATTAAAGTTTTAGAGGTATCTTACTCTATATATATACTTAGTAAGTAATTAGTCTAGATACTCTAAGCTATAAGGCTATCTTCTAATTATATAGTCTTATACTTCTAGTATAGCTATATATAGTCTACTAGAAAAGCAGCTTTAAATAAGGTCTATAGTATATAGTAGTACTAGAGTAGTAATAATTTATATTATTTATTTTTATTTATATATTTTAAAGAGTAGTTATATCTTTCTCTATACCCCCTCACACTTATAAGTATATTCTATAAAGCTATAAAAAATACTATTAGTAGGATCTCTAGAGGGGTTATTAGTTTAAAATAAGCATTTATATAAATAGAAGTATTATTTATTTCTAGTATAGTAGTAGTAGCTAGGGCTACTAGACTCCATAATAGTAATAATATAGCTATATCTATATTCTTTAATACTATAGCTTCTAGATCTTCTATATACTTATTAGCATAGTTATTATACTTAACTACCTTATCTATCTCCTTATTAGTATCTTATAGAGCAGCTTATATATAGCTCTTACTAATTAGCTAGTTAATCCACTCTTATATTATAGTAAAATCTATATACTAGAACTCTTTAATAAGCCCCTTTAAGTTACTATTAAAAAACTTCTTCTTATTAAATATTATATTATATATAGTAAATACTTCTATATATAGCAGGTTCTATATATAAAAGAAGTTACTAAATATATAGCCTACTAGAAAGCTAATAAATATATATAGTATAAGCCTCTTATAGTATTATTACTTAAGTTAAGCTTCTTTTATTATAGTAAACACCTTATAGCTATAGGTATATAGATATAAGAGGTTAGAGTATATATAGTTAGCAGACTTACTTACCTAAAAATACTTATAAAACAGCTTATAGAGTATTTACTAGCCTCTTACTACTATTAGTATATAGTTATATAAATAGGTAAATAACTTTATTATCTTAGACTATAGTATATCTAGTAGCTTTATACCTATTACTATAGCTCTTATATACTTCTTAATTATAGCACTAACCTATTTTGCTTTACTATTCTATATCTAAGTATTAGTAGCAGAAAGCTTAAGGTAAATACCTTACACCTTAATAGTAGTAATAATATAGAGATACTTTATAAGTTTAAGGTTTGTTTTAATTACCTTTATATATACTCTATACTATATTAAAAGTATTATTAAGTAGTCCTTAATCACTATAAGGAGTTTATCTATATCTTATTATATAAGATAGAAGTCCTAGATATATATTATAGGTTAATCTATTATAAGTAGCACTAAGTAATACCCTTTATAGCTTTTATTATAATTATAAAAGTCTAGGATAATATATTCACCTAGCTTTATATACTTAACAGACTCTCACAGAGCTTATTATACTTAGCAGCAAACTTTACCTATACTATAGGTATTATAGTTAATTATTATAATAGGCTTACCCCCTTAAATAAGGCAGACTCCTCTTATACTATTTAAGAGATATTAAATAGCTTCTAGGCCTAGATATCTAAGATACTAGTGCTATATTATAATACTACTATAAATAGGTTATTACTTTATTATTATATTATATATATATATATAGTGCTTAGCTAGGAATTACTAAGCACTTATAAGGAATATAGTGTCTATCTTATCTATTTTACTATATAGCAGGGCACCCCCTAAGGTCTCCCTATACTTAAAAACCTGCTAGTAATATCTCTTATCTAATATATAGAGATAGGTATAGTTTAATCTTTAAAGATAGTTATTTTATAGGCTTATATCCTACTAGATATTATACTAGTATAGCTTTCTAAGTAATATAAGGTTACTTATAAACCTATAGCAGAGCACTATATTATATAGTTATAGGTATATTATGCTTCTACTATATCCCTTTACTTTAATATTAACTATACTATATCCCTTAATAAGAACCTAGTATATACCTACCTATAGAAAATCACTAGGAGCTGTTCTAGTAAGTATAGTAAACTATAAAATATTATTAAATATATATATTATTATTCTAGAGTCTAGAATAGCAGAGTTATAGAGTTAGTAGTTATTTAGCTATATATAAAACATAGACTTAAGGATCCCTCTATAGCAGCTATATAGTTATTTATCCTTTATATACTATCTATTACTTAGTTTAAGCTTATAAATATACTTTATAAGCTTCTTATTATTATTAATATACTCCTCTACCAGATAATAGAAGGATTTACTTCTCTAAAAGCACTCTAAGTATAGTTCTTTAAATATAATCTAGCACTTAGCTAAAAGGTAGTAGCTATAATAGGCTAAGTAGAAACCCTTTTTATTAATTATTTATATAGTTATAGGCACCCTTTTATAGCCTTTAAGCACTATAAGTTACTCTCCTCTATATACTTAGTATATAGCAGGTCTTTACTTCTTAGATACTTCTAAGTTATTCTCAGATATAGTATTCTTATTATCTACTAGTATAGTAGGGCTAAATACTTCTTAGCTTATTTTAGTATATAAATTAGCTAGTTTAAATATATTAAGGGTAACTTAGATATCTTTTAGTATATCTCCTATAATAAGAGAGCTAGTATTTATATATAATTATACTATTATTTAGTATATATAGATCTAGATATTTAAACTACTATTACTAAGAGCTATTATAAAGTTTATAAACTACTAATTAGGCTTCTTTACTTATATAAGGCTGCTAGCTTATATTTTAGTAATAGCCTTCTCCCACTTTATAAGCTATTTCTCTATATCACACTTTATAAGTAGCTTCTTATATACTAAGAGGTCTAGGATTATAGTATAACTGCTTCTAGCTATAGCTATAGTCTTATACTTATAAGTATTAATACTAATACTCTTATAGAGTATATATATCTAGTAGTTAATACCCTTATCTATAGTATAGTATAGGTATAAGAGATCTAGATAGATATTATTATAGATCTAATCTTAAAGTATATATTATTACTTTTTATATACTTTATAATACTTATCTCTAAATATATAGTCTACTTAGTAAGCCTAATATAGCTTATAATTTACCTTAGATAGGTTTATAATTATATTAGTATATATAGTAGTTATATTATTACTTAGTAGTATAACTACTATACTATTTACTATACTATCTATAGGATAGTTAGAGATATCTAGAATAGTTAGCTCTATAACCTTATCTCTAAAGCAGCTCTAGAGCATACTATCTATATTTAAAATAGCAGTATATAAGTTAATACTATCTTATAGCTTAAGGCTAGACGCCTTTATATATAGGAGGTTAATCTAGAAAATCTAGTTATTATATCTATATAACTAAAAAGTAGTTATAGTAATTATTATCTTATAATTAAGGTTTTAGAGTAGTATTTATAGTAATATAGTATATATTAGACTATTAATTATTAAATTAGATATAATTATATATATATTTATAATAATATAGTATATATGTAATTCTATATATTTACTCTTATTTAGGTATATTCTAACCCCTTTTTCCTGCGCGCACCCCGGTTACAGTTAGCACGCCCAGGCCGCTTCAGGCCCGCGCGCGGAGCCGGACTAACGTTGCGCCCGACTCGCACTGCGCGTTCCGGACCCTACAATCTGACAGGACCCTCCTTTGACTTCGCTGTGCCGACCGCCTGCCCATCGGTTTTCCAGGCCCGCTCTCGCCAGTCTGCCCGGAAATACATCGTCATAACCATAACAATATACCCACCCTCCCGGCTCCTCGTCCTGAGCAAGCCAACACCAATGCAACGTCCCTGGATCAACTTCTTGGACTTTCCGCATGGCATTCAGAGCGTTATTAATTCCATCACTGTCTAAGGTAAGAATCGGTCTCATGGCGGGGATTGGCCTGATGTGCCAGCAGTCAGCACAGTGGTTCCAGCAGCAGGTGCACTGTCTGCGGAGATGTGGGGAGAACGTTTGAGCTATATATAGCAAGCAAGAGTGGGAGTTTTGAAACGAGGCGGGAGAGACGACTTCTATACTTGAGATGGCCTGGTGGCAGGCCGACACATCTGTGGATAGGCTGGAATACACTACGTTGCGCGCATATTGAGACTACAAATTACAGTACTAAGAATAAGACTGCTAATGCTTAGATATAATAGCTCTTGATATAGTTCTATATATCTACCACTGTGTTCCTTTATTATTACCTGAATCATAATAAGCTCTCTGGAGTCTACTGCCTGATATATTATTATAATATACTATAAGTAAGTATCTATACCCTTAAGTATATTTAGTCTTAATAGGGCAGAGGCCTATCTTTATAAGTGTTAGCTAGGCAGAGGCCTATTAGATATAAGTATAGGAGTATTATCTGGGCAGAGGTAATCTAAATAGATACTATATAAAGAGGCTAGTTAGATAAGAGTATATAAGTTCTATTAAGATAGAGGTCTATTATAAATAGATATATAAGAGTTATCTGGGGTTATTAGGGCAGAGGCTTATATAATAAAAGTATATAAGTGCTATCTAGGTAGAAGCCTATTAGATATAAGTAGATATAGAGATGCTATTAAATTAGGTGTAATTATCTGTATATTTATAATACTATAGTGTGTGTGTGATTCTATATATTCTCCCTTATTTAGGCGTATCCTAACCCCTTTTTCCTGTGTGCACCCTGGTTATAGTTAGTGCGCCTGGGCTGCTTCAGGCCTATACATAGAGCCAGACTAATATTATATCTAACTTATATAGGGTGCTCTAGACCCTATAATCTAACACACCTTCTCAGAGATTACTAGCTTAGTAAGGCTATTTCTAAACTCTATTAGGGTCTATCTTATTCTAAATATAGGTTTCTATTACCTTTATATACTTTATATTATTCTCTTCTTTTAGGTTCTATATATAGTTTACCTCTAGTTATATATATTAGTTACTTATTTATAGCTAACTATAAAATACTTTAAATTAAGGTAGTATAAGTGCTTTTATAAGTCTATCTGCTATTATCTCTACTAATAGGGTATAGCTAACTACTATATGCTCTTCTATAATCTTCTATTATAGCTAGTAGTTATAGATATTAATATATTATAGCTTTATTTATAGTTAAATAAGCTTTATATTAACTAGCTAAATAGTTTATTAATTATTATACTAGATTTAGATTATTATTAATATTATACTAGGTATAGTAAAAGCAGCTTTAGTAGTAGTATTACTTAGAAGTTAAACTTATAGAGTGGTTATTAGCTAGCTTATAAAGAGAGCTTTATATACTACTTAAGATAGTATAAGTAGCTCTATCTTAGTTATTAATATTATAACTATTATCTACTTATTTACCTTCTATATAATTATACTTCTAAATAGCTTTATTATAAGTGCTTATAAGCTCTTTTAGTTAACTATATTATCTATAAAGCTAATATCTAAAATAACTTTAAGTATATTATCTGGTCTGCTAGGCTTAGTGCTATACTTAAAGCAGAGATATTATATTTAGTAGAGGTATTAGAGGACTTAATTAGCAGTATAGTGCTATATAGGGTCTGGATTATTATTAAACCTTATAAGGCAGCTTATAGTAAATACTATATTAGGCTATATTATTACTACTATATATAGGATTGTTTTAATATAGTATTAGTAGTAGTTAATCTCTTATAGGGCTGCTTTTCCTTTATATAGTTCTAATTTATCTTTTATTATAGGTATATATGCTTAATTATCTATATTAAGGCTTATAGTATACTGCTTAAGCAGCTTTTATGCCTTATCTGTGAATACTAACTATAATAGCTATAGCTTATATATAGCTCTATTATAGAGCACTTTGATCTTAAGAAACTATTATAGATTTTAACCTCCTTTAAGGTAGTAGCACTTTTAGAGGGTGTTTATAGCCTCTTTTATGCTTTTAGTGTGTTTATGAGGGAATACTAATATATAATTATTTATATAAAAGAAGAATATTATTTATTTATACTGCTAGTAGCAGTTTTTGCTAGCTACTTATTTAAAGTTAAGTATAGTAAGACCTGCCTCTAAGTGCTTTTACTAAAGTAGTAATAAGTAATATAGTTTATAAAGTGCCTTTTATAGGTATAGGACCTTGCTATTATAGTAGTAGCCTAGTAGTATACTTATAAACACTATTTTATTAATAGATATATATATAAATATATTTATAGTGTTATATTATAATAGCTCTATATTAAAATAAGCAGCTATAGCTATTAGTACTTAGAAAAATATATCTATAAGTATTACTATATATATATTTTATATATCTTTTACTTATTAGTTATTTTAGATTATAAGTTTTGCTTTAAACTTTACTAGCTATCTATATTTATTAAGTTTATATATATAAACCTAGTAATAGCTAAGCACTTAGTAACTATAAGCTTCCTGCTTTGCTACTTTATGCTAGAACTATAATGCTTTATATTCTTTTAGGTGAGATTTCTTAGCTTCTAGAAATTCCTTTATAAACAGGTATAGTCTTATAAGTCTATTATATAGTGCTAACTAATTATAAGATATAGGTAGAGGAGGTAACTTAGACTAGAAGTAATCTAATAGAGCAGCTATTTTATCTGATTTGCTTAGGCTGCTATATATTATAGTATTTTTATAGTGCTCTATACTTTCTAGCCTTTATTTTTTAGCTATAGTAGATACTTACTGTTATAGGTCTATCTTATTTATAGCTGCTTTAAGGGTATAATCTATTTCTATTAAAGTTTTAGAAGTATTCTATCTTATATATATACTTAGCAGGTAATTAGTTTAGGTATTCTAGGCTGTAGGGCTATCTTCTAATTATATAGTCTTATACTTCTAGTATAGCTATATATAGCTTACTAGAAAGGCAGCTTTAAATAAGGTTTATAGTATATAGTAGTGCTAAAGTAGTAATAATTTATATTATTTATTTTTATTTATATATTTTAAAGGGTGGTTATGCTTTTTCCTATACCCCCTTATACTTATAAGTGTGCTTTATAGAGCTGTGAAAAATGCTATTAGTAGGGTTTCTAGAGGAGTTATTAGTTTAAAATAAGTATTTATATAGATAGGAGTGTTATTTGTTTCTAGTATAGTAGTAGTAGCTGGGACTACTAGGCTTTATAGTAGTAATAATATAGCTATATCTATATTTTTTAGTATTACAGCTTCTAGATCTTCTATATACTTATTAGTGTGGTTATTATACTTAACTACCTTATCTATCTCCTTATTAGTATTTTATAGAATAGCTTATATATAGCTTTTACTAATTAGCTAGTTAATCTGCTCTTATATTATAGTAAGGTTTATATACTAGAACTCTTTAATAAGCCCCTTTAAGTTACTATTAAAAAACTTCTTCTTATTAAATATTATATTATATATAGTAAATACTTCTATATATAGTAGGTTTTATATATAAAAGGAGTTACTAGATATATAGCTAACTAGGAAGCTAATAAATATATATAGTATAAGCCTCTTATAGTGTTATTATTTAAGTTAAGCTTTCTTTATTATAGTAAATACCTTATAGCTATAGGTATATAGGTATAAGAGGTTAGAGTATATATAGTTAGTAGACTTACTTACCTAGAAGTGCTTATAAAATAGCTTATAGGGTGTTTACTAGCCTCTTACTATTATAGGTATATAGTTATATAGATAGGTAGATAACTTTATTATTTTAGGCTATAGTATATCTAGTAGCTTTATACCTATTACTATAGCTTTTATATACTCTTTAATTATAGTGCTAACTTACTCTGCTCTGCTATTTTATGCTTAGATATTAGTAGTAGAGGGCTTAAGGTAGATATCTTATACTTTAATAGTAGTAATAATATAGGGGTGCTTTATAAGCTTAAGGTTTGTTTTAATTACCTTTATATATACTTTATACTATATTAAGAGTATTATTAAGTAGTTTTTAATTACTATAAGGAGCTTATTTATATTTTATTATATAAGATAGAAGTTTTAGATATATACTATAGGTTAATCTGTTATAAGTAGTGCTAAGTAATATTCTTTATAATCTTTATTATAATTATAGAAGTCTAGAATAATATATTTACCTGGCTCTGTGTGCTTAATAGACTTTTATAGGGCTTATTATACTTAGTAGCAAACTTTGCTTATATTATAGGTATTATAGTTAATTATTATAATAGACTTATTCTTTTAAGTAAGGTAGACTCTTCTTATACTATTTAAGAGATATTAAATAGCTTCTAGGCCTAGGTGTTTAAGGTGCTAGTACTATATTATAGTATTATTATAGATAGGTTATTGCTTTATTATTATATTATATATATATATATAGTGCTTAGCTAGGAGTTACTAAGTGCTTATAAGAAATATAGTGCCTGTTTTATCTGTTTTACTATATAGTAGGGTATTCTCTGAGATCTCTCTATATTTAAGGATCTGCTAGTGATATTTCTTATCTAATATATAGAGGTAGGTATAGTTTAATCTTTAAAGATAGTTATTTTATAGGCTTATATTCTACTAGATATTATACTAGTATAGCTTTCTGAGTAATATAAGGTTACTTATAAATCTATAATAGAGTATTATATTATATAGTTATAGGTATATTATGCTTTTACTATACCTCTTTACTTTAATATTAACTATATTATATCTCTTAATAGGAACCTAGTATATGCCTGCTTATAGGAAATTGCTAGGAGCTGCTCTAGTAAGTATA
Organism: Colletotrichum neosansevieriae; assembly: GCA_036785495.1. Lineage (NCBI taxonomy): Eukaryota > Fungi > Ascomycota > Sordariomycetes > Glomerellales > Glomerellaceae > Colletotrichum > Colletotrichum neosansevieriae. Next base: position 13,696 of record JAVHLV010000146.1, on the reverse strand, counting down.
GTAAACTATAAAGTATTATTAAATATATATATTATTATTCTAGAGTTTAGGATAGTAGAGTTATAGAGTTAGTAGTTATTTAGCTATATATAAAATATAGACTTAAAGGTCTCTCTATAGTAGCTATATAGTTATTTATTTTCTATATACTATCTACTACTTAGTTTAAGCTTATAAATATGCTTTATAAGCTTCTTATTATTATTAATATGCTCTTCTACTAGATAGTAGAGGGATTTACTTTTCTAAAAGTATTCTAGGTATAGTTCTTTAAATATAATCTAGTACTTAGCTAAGGGGTAGTAGTTATAGTAGGCTAGGTAGAGGCTCTTTTTATTAGTTATTTATATAGTTATAGGTACCCTTTTATAGCCTTTAGGTGCTATAGGTTACCCTTCTCTATATACTTAGTATATAGTAGGTCTTTGCTTCTTAGATACTTCTAAGTTATTCTTAGATATAGTATTCTTATTATCTGCTAGTATAGTAGAGCTAAATACTTCTTAGCCTATTTTAGTATATAAGTTAGCTATTTTAAATATATTAAGAGTAACTTAGATATCTTTTAGTATATCTTTTATAGTAAGGGAGCTAGTATTTATATATAATTATACTATTATTTAGTATATATAGATCTAGATATCTAAACTGCTATTACTAAGAGCTATTATAAAATCTATAAACTACTAGTTAGGCTCCTTTATTTATATAAAACTGCTAGTCTATACTTTAGTAATAGCTTTTTTTTACTTTATAAGCTATTTCTCTATATTATATTTTATAAGTAGCTTCTTATATACTAGGAGGTCTAGAATTATAGTATAACTGCTTCTAACTATAGCTTTATACTTATAAGTATTAATACTAATACTCTTATAAAGTATATATATCTAGTAGTTAATACTTTTATCTATAATATAGTATAGGTATAGGAGATCTAAGTGGATATTATTATAGATCTAATCTTAGAGTATATATTATTGCTTTTTATATATTTTATAGTACTTATCTCTAAATATATAGTCTGCTTAGTAAGCCTAGTATAGCTTATAATTTGCCTTAGATAGGTCTATAATTATATTAGTATATATAGTAGTTATATTATTACTTAGTAGTATAACTGCTATACTATTTGCTATACTACTTATAGGATAGTTAGAGATATCTGGAATAGTTAGCTCTATAACCTTACCTCTAAAGCAGCTTTAGAGCATACTATTTATATTTAGAATAGCAGTATATAGGTTAATACTATCCTATAGTTTAAGGCTAGACACCTTTATATATAAGAGGTTAATCTAGAGGATCTAGTTACTATATCTATATAGCTAAAAGGCAGTTATAGTAGTTATTATCTTATAATTAAGGTTTTAGAGTAGTATTTATAGTAATATAATATATATTAGACTATTAATTATTAAATTAGATATAATTATCTATATATTTATAATATTATAGTATATATATGATTCTATATATTCCCCCTTATTTAGGTGTGTCCTAACCCCTTTTTCCTGTGCGCACCCTGGTTGCAGTTAGCGTGCCTGGGCCGCTTCGGGCCCGCGCGCGGAGCCGGACTAACGTCGCGCCCGACTCGCACAGGGCGCTCCGGACCCCACAATCTGACAGATGCTATCTGGGTAGAGCCCCATTGCACAAACATATAAGACGGTTATCTGGGCAGAGACCCAACCCACGCAGATACCGGGCATAAGCCCGGGGTTACGCCCGCCGTAGATACAGCGCAGCGGGAGTGAGTGTTTTGATTCTTTAGTGAAGAATGGGAAGATCAAAATCACAGCCAGGGACGAAGGGAGACAGACCACCAGACCTCAAGTACTCGTGCTGAGATGGGCAGACAGGCAGGTAGGCGGACATGGAGTTCTCACGTGCGAATTCGTAACTTCGAGAATAGCAGTCGAGCAGTCGAGCAGTCGAGCAGTCGAGACTCGGGAACGGTACGCCCGCATCACACGCAGACGGCGGCCAATCAAGTCACGAGCTTCGAATGGGACACGACAGGTAGACAGAACGAACCCCCCAAGGCTGAATCCGTGACTAGGAGTAGAGCGATAGTGAGTGAAGTGGTAGAGGAACTGCCCGCAACTCTAGGAACAACAACATGGTGAAGGCAGGTAGGTAGGTTACCCCATTTAATTCAGGTATCTGTCCGTTTGCTGGTGCAGCCGCGGCCAATTATCGCGGCGAACATGTTCGTCCTGGAGCCCATATGTTCAGGATGGGTGCCTTGACGCGCAGCAATGTGAAGGCAAGCAAGCGCCCATTATTAACATGCGCGGGGGGAGAGAGGTTGAGTTTATCGAGATGGGGGCGAACTTGCCCTCAGGTGGTTGCTGCACTTCGCAGGGTAGATGATGACACCACAATTTCTGGGCGACGAAAATCCTACCTTCTTTCCCATCACTCTGCATCGCCCTCTCCCTCTTGCGCGCTCTCTTCCCGTTGCCCTCGCCCCCTTTCGCTGTCTGGGGCACGTACGCGCAAACGCAGGACAAAGTATGTGTCGCGATAACTCTCTCACGGTGAGCCCCGACAACCACGCCCTCGGTAAAACATAGAGAACTGACAAGAAAGCAGCGGGTATGCAGCGACGATATCGCCTACTACCTCAAGCGGCATAAGAACAGGCAGCGCCATTCGGTCCGTTTCTGCATCAAGGCCAAAGCAGCCGTGGTGCGTCTCGCCGACGTTCCAACGCCACGCCCGACGGGGTCAAGAGAGACCTCAACGACCCCCGAGTTCTTTTCAGCCGTCTTCGACGCCTGCAACCTCGATTCGGCGTCACTGCCCGCGGGCTCGGGGACCGCAGCCTCACGCCACCGCACCGAGAGAGACTTCGCGGTTGCGAGCGGCAAGGCCCTCAAGGATTTGTTCGTGTACATAGTGGGATTGCTCAACAACGCGGGCGTCTTCGTGCGGGAGCGGGTCAGAGAGGAGGAGCATTACTAACGGAACCCTGATTTAGTCAAATGACTCGCCGCCAATGTCCATGTTGCCGAGTCGTGGCCGCGAAGCATTGGCCAGGCTTGTCCCCAGGAGTAGCGTGAAGCCTCCGCCTTGTATCCGACTCCAGTTCCAGCTCCCCGATTCATGCCTCACTATTAACTCCCCAGCAACACACAGCACCCGCAACGCCACGATCGATTCCACTCGGCGCAAGGAACCGTCGCTAACGTGGTCTCTTGGATGGGGTATCGGCAGTCTCAACGTCCCTCCGCCGTGGCCATCGCGGTCGCTCCGAGATCGGCATGCTCACGGACGCACTGAACAACATCGCGCAGGACATTCGCAGCTGTCGGAGTCGGTTACTAGGATCTCTCGCCAGACTTGCTCGTAAGTTATTATGGTTCCTTAGTTCTCTCCTCTCAAGTATATTTAAAAGTATTCCTTTTCCCAGTCAAATTGGTTATTATATCCATTATCGCATTAGTTATTGAAATCTCTCGCTTCTTGCCCGGGATTTTCTTCCTTTGCATTTTAGAGGGTCACGCTGCCCGTCCATGCTAGAGACACTATGCATCAGTCAAGAGAAAGGAGTGACAGATTCAATAGCTTAGAAGGCACACAGGCTGTTCAACCAGGCACAGCCGCGACCAGCGGATAGCCCATCGGGGCGCAGGCGCGGAGAGCGGCCATGGAGCAGGGCTGCAGCTACTCACAACCGGGCAGCAGAGTTGGAGCTGAAGTCAGAGGCAGAGCTGGAGCTAGATCTAGAGCATCTCGAGGCGTCGTTACCCACTAAGAGCAGCAGGGGTTAGATCAGCGGGGCGGGACCAAATGATAACGCTGAAGAAGGCGTTAATGGGGAGATCGAAGACCTTGTCAAGGCCAGTGACGCTGCGACCGAGTTCCTCAGGACAATTGACCGGAAGTTGCGAGAGCATATGAAGCCGTTCTATACGGCTGGGATGTAATGGGTTTGGCTGTGATTTCGAGGCAGTGCCGTGGCACTGAAAGCAGTGTGAAGAATGGTGACATGACATGGCGATTTGATTCCCTGACGCACGTTGGGCACAATGAAACGAAGTGCCCCTTGGGGTGGGTGGCCCAAACTTGCTGTGACCCGGCATTTTGGTCATACCAAGGCCGATGGGCCGTGCCTGGCAGGTACGTACCGGCCGAAAACAAAAGCACGCAGCTTTTTACGAGCTTTTGGACCCAACCCAGAAAATTGCCGCGCCACCCCAAAATCAATCGCCCTGTACCTACCTAAAGAACCTTCCGCAGGTGCTTGGCAACATAGGTAGGTACCTACCGGCGGCAGCTTCTGGTAGGATGACTTTAGTAGAAGCCAGGAACTAGCTAGCACCATAACGTTCCAACATTGGAAAGGAAGCTCACAATTTGGACGCTGAACTTCGTCCCTTTCCAATGGATTCTATTATTTCGTGTCCGTCCTAAGAACAGCGGCATCATGATAGATGCTCCAGCTCCCGTGAAGTCGCTGATGTTCCGAGTTCCGAGCAACCCGCGTCGGCCTGGCTTCGTCGTGGATTCAGAACATGGACCTACCTTACCTAAGTACCTATCTACATAGGTAGGTACGGTCCAGGCAGCCCACCTACCTCCCCGTCTTCACATGCCTCAGCTCCACGCCACCACGAGATGCAGTCCATCGGACTCGTCCAAGACAAGCAAAGCAATTCTCCGACACGGTGGATTGGCCCGGACGGCTCGATGCACCGTCGATATCTACGTCATCCTCAAAGCATGGCCGTCGTCAGGCTGACTGCAAGACGACAACGGCAACAGTGACGGTGCCGACTCTAGGTACTCCTCAAGCTTCTACCATCTGCCATTTCGGTTTGCTAATAGTTGCATCGTCGCAGCGTCCATTCATGCCCAGTCTCCAGACCCGACCGATTGAGCCCTCCTCAATCGAATCGCCCATGGCGACCGCGAGCTCTTCACGCGCTGCGCACGCGGCCTCCCCTTGTGCAGTCCCTTCCAGCTGCGTCGTCGAATTTCGTCGCCATCGCGGCCTCAACCCTCAACCTAGACCTCTCGCCGTGCCCTTTCCGGACGAAGAGAATTTGCATCACGCAGCGAGCGGGGCCAGAACCCAAAGCGCAACCTCAACAAGCTTCACACTATAAACGGAGGGTTTGGGCGAGATGTTGTGTGATGGTTTGGACTGGAGGCCCTCGCAAGAGAATGCCCACGAAATTGCCTCCTGCCCAACATTCAGGCAGTTCTGGTTCTGCTGCTACTTGCTGTGGTTGACACCCGAATCCATGGCTTCCCTCTCGCCGTCGCAGGGTCGCCGTTGCAGGGCAATCCATATGGCGTCGAGGCAGGCCGACGTGGACGGCATGGGACAAGGAAGGTTCACGTTAACGAGACTCTCCAGTTGCAATGGGCACATCTACCAGCCATTCTTCCTGGAAGAAAAGTGCGGGACTCGTCGTGCCTTCCATCTTGATACCATACCCCGTCAGCTCAACATTCCATTCAAGACGGGCGACACCCAAGCAAGAGACCAAGTCCACTGATTGCACCCTCGCGCATCGCCGCAGCGCGTCAGTTGATCCTGTACACTGGGATGCAGACGCCCCGAAGCACCGAGATGTGACCTGTTGCTAGCAACACCAGCTTCACCGTTTGAGGCATATCATTCTTCCGGTTTTGGGACGCTATTGACTCCAGGATATGGCTGACCTGGTTGACAGCGGTGTGCCAAATGGGTAGTGGCTCAGTTAAGAAACAACCCGCTCTGCTGCCCACGATTGACGGCCTCTTTCGAACACTATGCTGCTGACCGATGCTCCTACTCAGACGTTGCCGGCTCAGTAGGCCCATGAAAGCGAACAGCGCGCAGCAACTATGTTGGGTCCAGTCATAACGGCCCTCACAACTGCTGCAGATCAAGATTCACGCCTTGCCACTGACTGTGGATTCCACGCATCACCTCCTTGTACACTTGTTTAGCGTCCAGGTCCTTGTACCCAGCTGCAGCATCGGAGGGCCACCCGATCCGCATGCATCACCACCCACACACCGGGCCGAACCGAGTGCCAGGATGCCTGTCCTAGACGCTACCTACAAGGACCCTGACTGGGCGGGACATTCACACGGTGGTCCATACCCCATCCCATTGCACCAACCCGGGCTCGTTGGCCGATCGCCGGGAAAAGAAGGCCGCGGATGCCTCCGACAAGACGAAGCAAGACTCGCTGCCGTTCACTAGTGGACCACGACATCCCGGCTGCTAAGTCGAAGAGGGTGTGAAGATTGGCTTGGGTCTCTTGGAGAACCTCAAGTTCCCTCATGGCTCCGACCATCGGGAAACACCTGCGCCGAGGCCCGCTCCGTACTCAAGCCGGCCGCATCGAAGGCCCCAACCAGCTCCGCGCAAGGATGTTGAAGTATCGGATCATTGCCGCACGCGGAATCTGTGCCTTCCAGTCACATACACGAGATTGCCGAGAGGGGAATTTTCAATCGTGAGGCATGTAACTCGGAGTATATCGCCAAAGCTCCTGGTCGCAGAGCCGGTTGTGGTTGCGGCTGCTGTTATCCACCCTACCAAGTCTCACCTGCTCTCCCACGCTGGCTTGTTGGGGGAAGAATGTTGAGTACCAAAAAGCCCTCTCCAATCTCCCGGCGTCCAGTCTAGTCTCACCCCGCGATCGATGCGTTGCAGTTCAATCTGGTAAACCACCACCATCTCCTGGTCCCAACTTGCCTGCTTCGAGCCGCAACCGGCGCCCCTCCGTTCTCCCTCACGGTAAGACAGGCTTCGAGGATATCATGATCAGATGACGTCTCCTTGGTGAGGGCTGCGTCGGGATCTGTCCTCTTCCGCTCGAGGCCTTTTCGGGGCCGACAGGTTTGGGGACGCCTTGCTTAGACCTTACTCAACCACGCCCCGACGGCCTTGTCGGCTACTGCGTTGATGTTGATGATGGCGTTGAAGGGATGGCGTGCCTTGACCCGGCCTCCCCCTCGTGCAGCAGCAGTCCACGAGGGCCAGATGCTGAATGGTGCGTGCCAGAAGGTATTGACGTCGGTAGAGATGATGACAGGTGGACTTCAACTCCCGTGCAGGGAACGGGTCCCGTCAAGGTTTCTCCAACTTCACTTCCAGACCCTGTCGTCATTTGGCAGCATGTCGATCCCGTCGGTCGGTTTTTTTATGATACTGAAAATTGATTAGCTTGACGATACCTCCTTGAGGGGGCATAGGTTCAGACCCAAGCAAATTACATAGGAGCTGGAGGGTGATCAGCACCAACACACAGCGAGCGCTCGATGAGCAGCTCTGTGCCTCCAGACATGCTGATCTCCGTCTTGTGCCGAGGGAGTATTCGGGGAATCAATACAGGAGCTTCAATCCGGAGTACCGCTCGTGCGGTTGTCCACAACTCGAATGTGCTACGACCAGGTGGCCGAGGCTATTCCCGTAATCCAAATCGTCTTCGATGTGTACGCTGTTAGTGCCAGTCATCTCGGTTGCAGACTTCCGCTGAATGGGTAGAAGCAAATAATGGCATTTCGTGTCGCAATCTTGGCCACGAAGGCTCGAGAGAATGGCGAAGGCGGTTCGGGGTGACGGGTTTTTGACGGGAAGGAGTCGCCCACACAGGGCATTTTACAGGCAGTGCAGTGCAGCCTCACCTCAGGTACTCACCGCTCTCCTCTTCAAGCATCATTCATGGATTGTCGTCGTTTGCCAACCATGATGATTGATGATGCATTATTCTGCATCTGTTGCTTCAGCAACAATTGTCTTCTTTTTAAATATGCTTGAATTCCGCTGGTGCGCTACCTCACCTCCGTCATTCGTTTCTTCTCCAAGTTCCCCCTTCGCCTAGTCCGAAATCATGAAACCAGACGTCGCCGATGGCGATACCAGCGGCCAGACTCCCGAGTACAACGGCGTTCCTCCAAGCGACCGCGATCCCGGATCCGACTCTCGTACCGCACCTGCCAGTCTCTTCCTCCGAGTGCAGTACAACCCGGCCTTAGTCGACGACTCGGCCTTCCAGGATGTCGAGCTGTGCTTCGCAGACTGGGTTTCCACGGACGATCTCTCCACGATACAGTTTCACACGTTGAGAACTGGTGACTGTTGAGTCACTTGAGTTGATGGCAGAGACGGAGGCTCCGCCCCGCGACAAACTTCCTTGAGAAGTCAGCCACCCGCTCGGCCGCCGCTGGCTATCCGAGGCCCATTGACGCCCTCTTGCCCGTCGTCACCCATCACTGTGCCCCTGTCGCTGCTCCCGTGCCTTTCTTTCAACCCATCCAAGCAAACGAAGTCGTCCACCTCCTCACCCAAGCAAACAGACCAGGATCCATGCCGACTTGCACCCAAGCATCCTAACAGTCATCGACCCGGGCAGGCTCAGGGGTAGGGGTCAATTGGATACGATTTGCGAGCTCGCCGACTTTCTTAAGAGGCGGACAGACGGTGCGCTATAGGAACGTACCTAGAGCTTGAGCTTGACAAAATCTCGCAATTTTCTGCGAGTTTTCACTGCCGCCCCAGACCCGGCGTCGGCGATTATTGACAGCACGCCCAATCCAATATTGCCGCTAAGGTGAGGATGAGGGGCGATTGATAAGATCTGATAAGATCTGGAGTGCGCCCAGATATCTTATGTTACCTACGTACACTCTACTCCACGGCATCTTCTCATGCCCGACATCAACTACCCAAGTTGGGCATTTACTGTTAGGAAACGAACGTCCTGAGGATGTTGTTCAGTGCGAGTAATCCAACCCCTGAAAGGAAATGACCATCACGGCCGATACGCTTCTTGGTTGTATTTTCGAGAATATCAGCAAAATGGACAAGCCAACGGCACTCTGCGGCGCGAGCATCGCCTCTTCAATGTTCTCATAGATGCGTATTCGTCAAAATTCTAGCGCGCCCAAACGGAAGTGGCAATTATGACCCATGTGCGGGCTGCACCCAGGCCCTTGTCAGCCTTGATCAGTTTGTTCAGGGCTTGGGTGACGTAGGCAGCGGCATCCAAGGCGAATTGCTGCTTGGAGCCGTTGAAGCCCTGAACAATTAGGCTGTCAACAGACCGGACGATAGTTAGGAAGACCTCTTTTCCTTCCTAATACTATCTGGCTTCCTCGTCAAGAGCCTATAGAGCAAAGCCTGTGACGGTTCCGCTTGTGGTAGTAGTCAAAGGCGTAGGCGTAGGCTTCTTTGCCCTGGAAGGGGGTTTGTTATCTGGTTCAAGCTAGCTTCCCGTAGGTAAGGATAGGCCGCAGTGGCTGTGCCTCGGTGTTGCGGTCGCCGGTGCGCCGGCGCTTAGCCCTTGAGTGGAGGTCGGCTTCCGGAGTATCTCGGAGCCTCAGCTGTAGTCGGCCGGGGAGGCCGACATCAGTCCGGCGCCTAGCGACGGCAGCGAGGCCATTGCAGACAGGCTGCGAAGAGGAGAAGAGAGGTTTTTTCGGCTGTTAAGCACTTATTGGAGGGCTCACGCATGCACTAACGGCAGATGCTAAAAAAAGTTATGTGAGAACGAAGTTGCGCAAATGTAATGGGAACTCGTGCTCTGCCTGTATCCATGATTTCAAGTATGATGGCTCTTCACCGAAGCGTTGGCGCCGAGATCAGCTGTCATTTTCACACCTTGCAGTCTTCCTCTTCTGTTGAAGTGGTGTGCCAAGAGAATTCTCGGTTGACCGCACCGCACCATAAAGAGTTCTCTCTCGCGAGCCGTCAGTGATGACCAGGATATAGTCGTTTCTGAATTGTTGTCGATGGTCCGCCTGCTGGCTGGCACATAGGAGATGATGTCAGCCGAATATTATCGCCCCAGCAGTTTCTGACTAAACAGACGCGCCTGCCGGATACCCAATGAAGGAGCGAGGGCCTGCCAGGCGAATCGATTTCCATCCCTTTTATCCCCTCGAACGATAAATGAGGGAAAGACAGATAGTTCGTCCAGAAGTCGCTCAAACCCTGAACGACTCGGGTTATATTCAGCGCTCGAACAGGTCAGTATATTTATTCATATCTCTAAACTTCGAGTTATTCGCAGCCTTGGATTCCTCTGCAAATGCGGGCGGCATCGGGGGATCTTCTGCTGCCTAACTAAGAGGACCAGCTATATACACATATGCTGATGAGGGCATATCTTCAGTCTAAATATACATTTAATATAGCGATCTTATATTACTTATTATTTCACCCTGATTATAGAGCTATTAGTAACTTTAGAATGTTTTATTAAAGATTAAGGGCCTAGATTCTGTCTATTCTTGAAAACTTATATTACTAAGAGCATTATAGCAAAGTTCCAGGTGACTATGCTGGAATGCCAGCCGGATAGGATGTCATTTACTCTTAGAATTTATGTGGGAGCAAACAGATTAGTCTCTCTGTATATATATGAAGTTTGGGTTAATTTAAACGCAAAGTAGCTGCATTTTGGCTTGGCACAGAGGGTGGCTTATGATATAGGAATAGATAGTAGTTATGTATTCTAGATAGCAGTAACTAGTAGCAAAGAAAATTAACTCCACAGATTTCTGCACTTAATAACCCTGCTATCTATTATAGCACTTCTGTATCTATTTGCCTGGGAAGCTGCTCTCTTTCTTAAAATTCATAAAATTTTTAGTATAGTTGTTCTCTTTAGCTTATAAGTCTGCTCTAGCTAGTCAGATTCCTGACTTATTAAGCTTCTAGCCTTACTATTTGTTAACTGTTTAATATTGTCCTTTAAACCCCTGTTTTCAGCGCTCAGAATGCTGTTCTAGTGTTTCAGGTTAATGTTCTTATTCTGCAACACCTATGCCTCTGCGCTGAGCCTCGGAGTATCTTCTCTTTATCTGCTTCTTCACTTATCTATGATCTTGCAGCCTAGTACTCTGCCTGAAGCTGATTAAGCTCTAGGCAGAGAGTGTTAATATATTTCTAGCAATCCTAGACCTTTATATTCTCCCCTTTATAGCCCTTAATAGCTATATTATAGCTTTATTACTTCTTGTTACAGAAAGCTTAGTATATATCTAAATCTCGCTAAGTCGTATTAGATAATTTAAGCACTATTAGGCAGCTAATATTATAGATAAAGCAATAGCTTAGTATTAATATAGAGCTCTAGTTAATAATAAAATAAATATTCTAAGCTATAATTTTAGCTCTTTTCTACTTTTAGCTCTAAAATCTACTATATATTATTAAGCAGTATAGAGAGGTCTGCTATAAGAGTACTATAGTATATAGATATAAAGATAATATAGTAATTATAAAGATACTTATTACTAAGTATTATAGCCTTATTCTACTAGTTAATAGTAAGAAATATAGCTTACTTCTCTATAAATAAGCAGAAATCACTTTTTAGGTTTCTTTATAGAGCTAGTATATTAATATCTAGGTTAAGTATAGTAAGAAATTAGCCTCTATTATAGAGTTTTCTATATTAATAGAGGAGATATATTCCCTTTAATAATACTAACTACTAGAAATATATATTATATAGAAGTCTATAATAGAAAGTATAAGAAAGGTAAAGTATTAATAACTAGTATAAAGTTAGATAACTCTATATAAAAGGAGACATATTACTACTTAAAATAGAGTCCTTATATAGCTCTATTTAGATACTTACTAGGAAATTAAGTATAGATATAAATTAAAGAAATAAAATACTACTTAGTGCTTTTTATTATACTAATATCTCCTAGAGCTTTAATATAGTAGCTTTTATAGTTAGAAGCTAGTATAGAAATTTACTATAAGTAGATAGAAAATTATAAAAAAAGAAAGAGAAAAAATATAATATTATAGAAAACAGAGTAATATATCTTACTATCTCTATATATAATTATCTATTTAGCTTCTACTCTACTTCTTTATAATATTTTAAAAGTATTTAATATAAAAGTATAAATACTTATTAGTATAGTAGTAGTAGTAGTAATATTTAATTACTAGAATATCCTCTTTTTAAGGTAAAAAGTATCTATATTAAGATAGATACTACCTATTAAGATATATAGAAATCTAATTAAAAATTTAAAATGAAATTCTAATCCCCTTCTCTTTCTTATCCCCTAGTATATCTGCTAAGTGAGAGTATCTATATATTTAAATAAGATCTAAGAGCTCTATAAAGCATAGCTATACTAGGGGTGCTAGTTAAATTGCTATATATAATACTGCTAGCTAGTAACTATTACTAAACTAGTAAGTGTTTCCTTTCTAAGAGTGTGCTAGAATAATAATTATAGCAGAGCTAAGAGGTTAATAGATAGGTTATATCTATCTAGAAGCTCTAAGATAAGGCTATATATTAATACTCTAGCTATAGGGGCTTATAAAGCTTTATTATAAGGGCATTAAATACCTATTAGCCTACTTAGAGTAAGTAACTTTATAAAGTGATAAATTGCTATATACTTCTAAAATATAGACTATAATATATAGAAGCAGATTACTTATATTAGTTAAAACTCTCTATATTAATCCTAAACTCTATATATAATTAAGATATATTATTAAGTTTATAAAAATATTCTATATCTTATATCTTAGCTAGTATATATAGACTAGATAAAGGATTAAAGCTATATAAATAAAAAAAGATAGTTTTAAATTTATATTATTTAATAATCCTCTATACTACTCCTAAAAGAATAGTATAAGAATAACAGCCAGAAAGGTCCTATTAATAGCAAGACTATATAAATATCTCTATTTCTATTAAATTCTGTCCTGCTCTATTACTTATAATACCTCCTATAAGAGTTATTCTAATACTCTTATATTGCTAATTATTTTATTAAATAACTTCTATATAGAGTAATATATATTTATAAGTAGAAGGATAGCAGCAAACTATTAGAAACGTCTACTATAGTAGGTAATAAATAGAGACTAGCTATCTTATATAGTTTTTATAATATTTACTTATTTTATTAGAAAACAAAGAAAAGTATTATATAATATATAATAGTATATAACTTATACTATAGAATTATCTTATATAATAGCGTTAGTTAGCTTTAAATTGTAACTAAGAGGCTTAGATATGCTATATAAGTGTATGCTATAACTAATTATTAATTACTGCTTCTATTATATTTCTAAGTAGATACTTAGTATTAGATAGAATACTAATAACTAGTATCTAGTTGCTACTAGCTACTTATATTAGATAAACTAACTAATATTTAATATTACTTAATCTTAGTATATATATATACTAAGCAGGTATTAGTACTAATTAAAGTAACTAAGATTAGCCTACTTAAACCACTAGTATCTTATTTAAATATAGCAAGCAATAATATATCTGCTCTTTATTACTACTATCCTATTTGCTATACTTATACTAGCTTTACCCAAAAAAGAGAATAATAATAGCTCTTAGTGAGGTAGCTCGCTTATATAATCATATTATGTAATAGGAATATTATATAATATAGCTTAGGTAATTAAGGAGGTATTAAAATAGGTATTATTTCGGCTTCTTAACTAGTAACTAGCTAGGTAGGGGAGAGAGGAGTTATTTATACTTATTCTAGCCCTTCTAGAGGCTTCTATTATATAATTACTTATGCAATAGCTTACGCAGTAGATTGCATAGATATTTAGTCTATTTGGGCTTAGTTATATATTAAAGTTATAGCTTAAACCCTTTTAGTTCTAGCTAGAAAGCTTATTAAAGGTAAGGCTTTCTAGGACTTTCTAGACCTTTCT